>QKQZ01052613.1:0-17890 GCA_003595255.1 Solenopsis fugax
GATATGAATAAAAATGTCAATTGTAAAAATAATCTCAAGCTAGTTTTATTTCGACGATATTTTTATTTTTTTATTATTTATTAATTATTAAATATTTGATCTTTTTTTGATAAATTATTAATAATATGAGTATTAATTAATAATGTCTATATTTTTAATTATTTTAATTTATAAATTCGATACTTTCAAAGACGATTTAGAAAACAGATGCGATATTTATTTAGGCGATTACTTAAATCGTATCTTTTACAGTGTCGCAAAAAGTCTATATTAATTTGTTATTAATGAAAGATGAAACATTCTAGATATCTGAGATATCAAATTACAATTTCCAACATTTATTTGTATACAAATTTCTCAAATAGGATATAGTATATCTATATCTATAGTTTACGTTACGTAAACTATAGATTTTCAGTACTGGCAGTATATTTACGAACACAACTCAAATAGGAAATATAATAAAAAAAAGACTCAAGTAGTACGCATTTGGCAACTGTTCCCTAAGATATTCTATCTATCTCAAAACGCGCCAAAGTCTTTTAAAGAGTATACTTTTTATAAAATTCTATTTTCTATTTTAAGAAGTGAAGGTGGATGGATATTAACTTGGAAAGACCCCAAGGCAATCCTTTCCACTCGCCAGATCTCTCTTTGCACTTCGAACCTGCACCGGGAGCCTTTGACGCTGGAAGGAAGAACACGTCCCGGCGTGTCCTTCCTTCCTTCTCCAGTAAATTCGCGGGGCAATCCAAAGTGGCGTATGCAGGTCACGAAGAGAAGATCCACGTTCGTGTAGCCAAGGTTGACACGACCTAATTAAGAGAAAACTATAAAGTTCCTCACGTCGTCGCCACTGACTCTCGCAATGCTCTCTTTATTAATTGCATTCTAGTCTTTCATTCCTCATACAATACTTTTTTATCTAAATGGCTCTTTTAATATTTAAAATTTAAAAGACGTTTTCAGAGAGAGAGAGAGAGAGAGAAATAAGTTCTCGTTACTGGACAGGTAAATCTGTCTTTGCGAGGACAGATGTAGGAGTAATTAATTTGTCGTGAGCTTTATTACCGCAATAAATCGCCGACGGTCCCGACGTGGATTACGAAATCCTTTTATAGCTGATTAGCGCCGATTAAGGTAAATATTTAACTCTCTTTGTGTTAATCGCTAAGTAGGGTTGTAGAAAGGGGGCGCCGTAACGCAACCCCCAGTCGAGTCGCGACGGGAGCTGGATTTATGGCGGCCGTAGCGAGACTCACCTTCTCGGAATTTTGTAAAATTTACAAGCTTATTCCTTTAGCAAAGACGACACGACGGGCTGAACAAAAAACAAGCGCGAGAAGACAGAGGTGTTGAAACGCCAATGTTTCCTTCTCACCCTCTCCCGTGCCAACCATCGTCGGTTGACTTCGAGAGCAATACCTTATCTGAAATTTCATCCGGGAAAGAAATTCTTTATCTTTGACAAGAATCGCATACGCATTCTGCAAGTTGCTGTCGTTTCATGTAGTTTGAAATATTATATGAGATATATGATTGCTCGAATTTCATTAAAGTACCAGCAAAGGGATTTTTTGGCATTTATCAGATGTGCATCTTATGAGAAAAATAATAATACGTGAAATTTGCAAACAAAACATAAAAAATACATCGTATATGATAATTATTTATAGAATGTCTTAGCATTATTTGCAAGTTAGAATCTCCTTTCCAACTTACGTCGCCTAAGACTCCCGGGCTTATGGCGGCATCTTAAAGTGAAGTTACTAAAGCTCGGAACATCTTGTACACCGATTTGCATGAGTAGACAATACAGTCCGGCGACATAAAAAAAGATATTACCAGACAGCTGTTCCGCCATTCAAGCGGTAACATGCGCCATGGTCCGTCGGAGTTTCCGTCCTCCTTCGTGTCCTCCTTTTCTCCTCGGCTTCGCACCCACGCCCTTGCCCTTGACTTCCTCACCCTCCCTTGCCGCCCCACCGAGACACTGCCACCTTATCCCCGAGCTTAATTCGCAAAGGAAACGGGTCGATGAAGGGCGTGCCTGCTGCGCGTGGAAATTCGTCCAAAGGGTGACGTGAGAAGGACAGTAACCCCCGATCGCGCGTAGCATGCGAGACGATTTCAAATGTTACGCGTTGCGATTTTTTAATCAAATCTTTATACCGCGCGTCTCGACATAGATAACATCCAGCGACTTTCATATCCTTAATATACAGGCGGCGTAAATTTTTTTTTCTTCGATCCCTCCAGCCTTTCGCATTCCGCATTTCCGTCCTTCTATCTCGCTCCGCGCTTCTCACAACCCCGCATCTTCGGATATATATTGGCGCGATGTCTGTCCATTTTTCTTTCCCATGTCTCGACCCAACCTTGAACCTTACAAGGTCTCGTCACGAGGGGCGGAAATGTCCGGAATTCCTCATCGAATGGCCGCACGCTTATATGGCTTGTATAATAATGGATATATTACATTCGAATATCGTTATTTACCGTTTATTGCGATTTATCAAACATTAATTTATTAAACACATTTTTTTCTACAAAATAGTACGACATTTAGAATTTTCTTGAAATTTTTTTCCCGGGATATTTTTCGCGTTTGCATGAAGCACCGTGCGTCAAAAGTTGTCTGATTGCGAACCTTCCCCAGCGCTATAAATGCACAGTAATTTAATCTCGCTCAGAACGTTGAGAAGTTTCGTATCATGTTTCCTAGATTTCCTTCCCCGGATGAAAAGACCATTTTTCTCGCTGTCTGAAGATATTTAATATGCAAAGTTTGTCCACGATTTTACATCGATTCCGTTCTCAATTCAATTAAGGCCTTGTAATCATCTATTAAAGTGCAAAACCTATTAGCGAAATATGCATAATGCTAATATTCCTTGATATATAAGTTACATCTCTCATAGCTGTTGATATTTCGCGATATAACTCTTGGAGTGCATAACTACTCTAGAACACACACTTCTCGCCCACACCCTTATCTCAGAAACATCTATCACTTCCGAGGCAGATAAACAGCCATCTGTTATTATTTATATAAGTGTAACATTATTTTGCGCAATTCCGTGGGGAATTGTCGAGGAACGATCGATAATCTCGAACAATAAGAGTAAATGTGTATTTCGGTCAGATATTAACGATTATTAGGCATAGGACCACTTGCTTTGAACGCAGGGTCCCTCGATAACGAGGCCATAAGGATGCCAAAGGACTGGCTGGAGCCATAGGTTCGCGATTAATTCCGGCTGCAACATGCGCGCACTTGGTTAGTTACTCCATCTTTGGAGAACCTAATTTACGAAGCGAACTGCAGGTCGCGGCGAAACTTGCCGCTCGTAAGAGGTAACGCTTGCTGATATCGACTTCAGTAAATTGATGACCTCACGGCAGTACCTATGTAGTCTAAGATTGGGAGGCTAAATTATACAAATAACTGCGGGAATGATTAGTTAATATTACACATTTTCAAATCACAATAGATTTCAGCAAAAAAAAAGTTCCGTACATCCAAATTAAAACTAATTAAATCAGTGACGATATGAAGCAAACTCTTGCTGAATATCGAAAGTCTAAGTTAACCCTAGCTCGCCATATCAGGATACGATGTACTCTATGCGATTTTTTATACTGCTATAATTTTTTTAATAATATAATTTGAAGATTTGGATTGAAGTTAAAAAACCTATCCATTATTCTCATGTCTCTCTTATATTTTTTTATTAAATATAAATTTCCAGATAGTATAAAAGTAAGTGCATAAAATTGTAAAATTAAAAAAAATTATTTTAGTATAATGTATGCGCATTATTACGTGCATTATAATATAAACATTAGATTAATATATGTAAATTAATTATGCAATAATAATATATATTTATTACAATCCTATATCTACCATTTTATATTGTTTAATAAAATTTTGTTCATTAATTATAAAATGATTTATTGATTTTTCAAAAATGTCGATTTTAAAAAGAAATACTTAAACTTTTTGGAGTGATTCATATCGATTTTTTGTCTGTTAGTCCAAAGGGTCAACTAAAAAATCCTACCGGTTTTATGTTTCAAGTTTGAATTTTAAAATTTGAGATTTTTTTATTCAAAGTTACAACAAGATTCCATAAACATTGGTGTGGAGAGGAAGGTAACAAAAAATAGTAATGGCGACCTAGGGTTAATAATAATTAGTTGAAATTTCACGGAAATCGTCAATTCCAAATTCCCCAATTATCTCAAACTTAAGCTCCTCGTTTGACTGTCAACTCCGTGATCCCCTACAGTCAAACTTTCCCGGCGCTCGTGATGCTTCGCAAAAGTCCGTTCGCGATGTTGTGTCGCACAAGAGTAGTAACAAAGCGAGTCTCCGGAGAACTTTCGACGTGGAAATTCAATTTCCATCGCGAGGTTCGCGCGGCGTCTCGCGACCCTTCCCTTCCCTATACACTCTATCTTTCTGTTTCTTTCTCGTGTGTTCATCGCCACCTATTCGCCCCTTTTTTCGTGTATCTTATCTCGCCCGAGAGACGTGAAACGCCGAGACAGGCGATTTCTATCTCTTTTTCCTCTCGCGCGCGAAGGGTAACGAGAGGAACGCGAAGAGCGAACCGGTGAGCGTATCTTTCTCTCTGTGCGAACACTTTGCACCCGGGGATCACGTCGATTTTTAGAGAAAACGGTCGTCGCGGCGAATTCTCATGCGAGGATCCATGCGAAATGATAGGGCACGAAGGGATGACTTCTGCTGCAATTTTTCTCATCGCGTTCATTGCTCACGAATCGAATGAAAAGAAGTTAGATTTTAAAATGTAATTTACTTTAAAATATAATAAAAAAAATGTTAAGTATATTAGTATTATGTCAAGTATTTATTAACAGCATAAATGTTTTATTAAAAAAAATCTTTTTCATTGCTGATCGCACAGCGAGATACTGTAATTCGTTTAATGAATCGATACTGTTTCGTATTCTCGTCTGCACCGAAGCGAGACACATAAATCATCCCTTTGGAGGCGCAAAAGGTCGAGCTAGATGTTTCACTTGCTACAATCAATTCTCGTACGACACCCGTACATGCACCATATTCCTACGCCCATTTTTCCCCCATTCGCATATAGCTTTTCACCCTCACCTCACCCGATCGTATTTGCACCGTCCAAGGACGATACTTAAAGACCGTGTTCTTCTATCATGACGTTAGTATCTTTGCGAGGTCAACTAGCTAACAGGAAGGATGCTTGCAATCACTTGCAATCGTAAGTGCGAACGTACACGAGTTACACATGGATAAGGGAAGATATCGACTCCAGCGTGCATGTATATGTGTACAAGTGTATATAGGGTGTCTTTACTTGCGCTCCATTTTCTCCACGAAACCTTTAACTTTTTCGAAACCGACTCTTTGCTAACGAATTTTCATTCGGAATCTTATCCCAATTTTAGTTACAATTTTGTAATGCCTAAATATAAATTTAATTAAGACAGAGAGAAAGATTATTTTAAGATCTACTATTATTTAAAAAATCATCTGTAACTCGAGAAGAACTGTTAATTCTTCGATATTTTGAAAATGTAACACAAATTGTTCGAAAAATTCAAAAACGGCAAGGCACCCTGTATATTTATATAGATGTATGCGATATGTACATGTTATAAGACCGGTTACAGAAGGATAACACCATTTATGTTCCCTGGAGACCGTGAAGATACCAGGGAGAGACGCGTCTCTCCATTTCCTACTCCTAGTCCTTCTTCCTTCCTACTCACCAAAGCCGAATCGTACGCGCGCATGTACATTTCTCTTTTTCCTCTGCCTTCGCGGGGATCGATCGTTTCATTTATTAGTCAGGTACGAGAAGCTGGGGGGGAAAAAGAAAGAGTGGAATTCGCCGGAACTCGAAATAAATCTGCGTCCTTTGGAAAGGAAAACGTCTCGCAATACGAGCAAATCGCGCGATTCGATTAACCGACTTTAGAAATTTATCATCAACGAGATATTTAATTCATAGGCACAGTTTCAATAATTAATTTCGAGAGAACGAAGATGTGTTACTTAGCTTTTACGTGTCATTTGACTGACGTCCTAATTACCTTTTAAATAATACCTATCAATCTTAATAACTTCTCCATTAAATTCATTAACCAAGAGAACGTAGAAATATTTCCATTTAAAAGAATGCCATTAATACTTGCAATATACATTAATACTTTCAATATAATTTCGAGCGATATCCGATAATATTTATGAAGAAGCCCTTTCCCCAAATCGTGCTGCAATTAAATTCGGCGATATTAAATTACCAGCTTTTCATTACCGAAATAACGGACGGGCTTTACACCGTTCGCGCTGTTTCTCCTTTCGTCATAGTGCCCGAGTAATCCGGCCTCGCGTGCATTGCAGCTTTCACCGATATGTACTCGAACTACATTTTTCCAGCTGGACGCTGGAAGACAGGTGGACGACATTTTATCGGCCGGGAAACACCAGCAAGTCATGTATTGCGACCGGACGAGATTAGAGCCATTGTTTTCGCGCTCGCCCGACCTGAATAGCGCCTGTTCCTCCCGTATACGACGACGAGGAACGGGAACGTGGGGACGAGAACACGCGGGAGTAGGAGAATTCGTTTCGACGTCGCGTCGCCCCGGTTCGTATGCCGCACGTAACGAACGTGCGCGAGCTTTATTAATTTCCGGAAATTGAGGACCGTATCTGCCGCCGAACATCGGATCGATACTGTCGATGTCGCGCGATCGAATCTTTCTCTTTCTCTCTCTCTCTCTCTCTCTCNCTCTCTCTCTCTCTCTCTCTCGATCTATCTTTCTCTTTCTGTCTCTCGATATGATGATAACTTTTGTCGCTTGCCCGAAGGTACATACACAATAACGTTCCGAACAGTAAAGCTGAATAAACGATAATGCGACCGTTCGAATATTCCGCTAGAAACATCACGTTTTACTTTTTTAGACGATTACTGAACCTTTTGTGTCGCGATACTCTGAATGTAACATCTCGAAAACTGTGTCAGCGATCGATAGCGTTCTCCTTTATCATAATTCATGTCTCGACATCGCATTGTGCAACTGTCTCCCCTGATTCGCTATGTTAAATTTATTCGGCACAAAATAGTGAAAAAGTTGAAGGAGAAGAAAGGAGGTGAACTCTCGTAGCGACGAGATATTCGATCGATTCGTTGCAGGTCGCGGGTGTTTGCTCATCGCTACGAGAACGAATGTGTTTTTCGAGAAGAGTCCAAAGTTTTCGGGGACAAAATGGAATAATAAAAGCCAGGGGGGTACACGAAACGAAATTCTTCGACTGCAGACCTGTTTGCGCTCCAGATTCAGCGACGAAGTTCGTTAACCGGCGTTCTATACCGCGAGGCTTTGTGTACTGTCGGAGAACAATTTCTAATTTTCTGTTACAATAGCGTGAGCTCCATTGGCGCGGAGAGAAAAGGTCTGCGAGAGAGAGTGTGCGTTTTCATCCCCCGCGGGATTTTCGAGTGAAAGAACTCCTCCCCCTTCCTCACTTTCGATTAAAAAGTAATGTTTCATTAACTCAAATTTTATGAAGAAATCGTCTGTCGAATGCAAGCAGCTTTTGCGCATTTATTCTCACACGGATCGGCCAAATTCTTTCTCCCTATTGAACTCTACATTTGTTAAAATTCTGGCTATTGTCCCGCGCGTTGAACGGAAGGATTTAATTTCCGTTAATTAAACGTTGCTTGCGGGAACAAAGTTTTCCATCAGGTGCTATTATTTTAATTACGCTCGAAAAAAAACCACCGCGTGTATAAAAAATTACCTCGATAAGCATCCTGTGTCACATTGCATTATAAATAATCCTTTTGCAGAGTGACATTCGGTGTCAACAATGCGAATGAAAATTCATGCTGTCGCTTTTATGATGTAACAATAATTAGCACTCTCATTATAATTATGATTTCCATTAATGTTATTATACATACATAGATGTATGTGTGTGTGTGTGTATTTTAATTAGTATCATAACATTATAAATATCACAATGTGTAAAATTATCAGAGTGCAAAGGATACGTCTCGATGCCATGAAAAAGGAGAACACAAACGGATGCAACAAAAAGAGAAACCTGCGTTCGTGTTTGCTCGCTTTTCCCTGCGGAAAACGTCCGGTCAGGGCACTGAATGGCACTATCTGCTTCGCCCCGTTCCAGAAGCTTTTGATACCCTCGCCGGAGGTCGCGAAACCCGTTTTATTCCTATTTTTTACTCACTCTCGTATTAATCCCACCTGCCGAGTTTTTCGCGTAAATGACGCTGCACGCGGGGTAGAATGTAAGTTTATATTTGAAAATTGATATTTACGCGCATATCCCGACGCCGATTCTCGATATTCCGAGGATACGTCACAGTTCGAGGGGCATCGAACCCTTGTTTTTTTTCTTTTTGCCACGCTCGTTTCCGGTTTCACTCGGGGGAATTTGTCGACCAGTAGGGACGCCTCGTAAATTGCACGGTATGCGTTGATAACATTTTACAGGAATAATCGTGATTTATCTAGCCGCATAATTCTCAAAATACTCGTCGAGCGCGAGCGCACGGATAAAGCGGTTTAAACTGTGCGCGATTGTGTCGTGATTTTATGAGATATTTGATAGCGCGATACAAATGTTTAGAGATGCGTGGATATTATCGACCATTTGAATAGCGATTCGGGGCACGCGTCACTCGCGCATCGCTATTTCAATGACATTTTCGTCGCATCGGAATGTATCGCATTTAATCACGCATAAAATGACCAAGTGATTCGAGCTGCGTTAATGATTGTCGTTCATGACACGAGGATTGGTGCGTTCGATTATTTAAAAAGGCATGAAAATGACTTTAACGTTCAATTTGCCATTCGCAATCGTGAAACATAATTGCACTGAAATAAAGATTTTGGTAATGATGATATTGAGCTTTGGTAAAATAATTTCAATTAAACGTTTGATTAATACAATCAAATATTTAGTAATATGTATTAATTATATTAATAAACAAAAATAATAATAGTAATATTAGTAAACAAAAATAATAATAGCAATTGGTTACTAAACGTTTACTAAACCAT
This sequence comes from Solenopsis fugax, assembly GCA_003595255.1. NCBI lineage: Eukaryota > Metazoa > Arthropoda > Insecta > Hymenoptera > Formicidae > Solenopsis > Solenopsis fugax. Next base: position 9,112 of record QKQZ01052613.1, read on the forward strand.
TAATAGTAATTAAATATTGCTAAATGTTTTTTCATATTAATTGAATATTTAGTAGAAATTATTTCACCAAAGCTTGATATTATCTAGGCTTGATTATTATCAAATTCTTTTTTCAGTGTGCATCCGCGAAAAAACTAAACATTGCATTTCTTAAAAGAATGTTAAAATAGTTTAATTTTTTTTACACGGAAAAAACAATTTTATTGTGAGTAGTATCTAAAAATTTAGCTAGATACAAATCAGAAAATAATTTTATGTTGGACTGTATCAAAATAATTATATGAGAGGTTCAAACATGATGATACTGATGCAAAAAATATTGACAGTCTAGCAATCAGTTTTTAAACATTCAATATAAATATTTTAATGGTCCAACATAATTATTTTTAGATCTGTATTTCAGCAAAATTGTCCTTTCCGTATACACGGATAGGATACTTTTATTACAGCATCTAAAAATTTAGCTAGATACAGATCAAAAAACAACTTTATGTTGAACCATAAAAATAATTATGTAGGACACCCAAGATAATGTTGCTGCAAACAATTTTGACGTTCTAACAACCAAGTTAAACATCCGATGCAATTTTTTACATTCAACATAATTATTTTGTAATCTGTATTTCAGCAAAATTGTTCTTTCTGTGAACAATTGAGATCAGAAAAAAGTGCACACAAATCCGCGCAGAACCGAATAACTTGGAGGTGCAGACTAATGCATTTTCTCTTTCAACACTTTTCAATTGTCCGACATATAATTCCTTTTCTGCAGCTAATTATCCTCGAAATTGCGTTATATTTTCCGATCTATTAAAGAAAAAAATAAAATAAAATTCGCGTATTGGATTCTAATGCCTTCACTCAAAGGCTTTCCACAGTCATGTCATTATATCTAGAGCGTGCGTCGAGAGACGATGGTGAGAATCATAGCGAAAAATACGCGTACAAATTTGTGAGGAGGACAGCGAAAGTACACATAATATGCACGGAAAAAAAAGAGACAAAGAAAGAATGGCGTACATAAAAATTCCTTAGAGGAGAAAGCGAGAAAAGGGACTTGCATCACAGAAAGAAAGAGGAGAAGGAATGCTCGCGCAAGAATGGTGTTACCCCCTAATTGCATGCCAGACAACGACTGCATCTTCCATTCCTTTCGTCGTCTTTGCTTTTCTCTCTCTCTCTCTCTCTCTCTCTCTCTCTCCTCCTTTTCTTCATTTCTTTCTTACTGTCTTCCATCCTTCTCCATTTTCCACCAGTATTCCCGCGAGCCACCCACCCGCTCGCGATCCGCGGCACGCCAGCCCGGAACCGTGGCGTAAGAAACGTTATTGCGCCACTCCGGAGTTTCCTGGTACAAAGCTGTCCTCCCCTTTCTCATCCTCCCGTTCTCATCTCGGCCGACAACATATGTCCGCAAGAGACATCGGACAGAGAGTGCATTATGCGTCGGGGTTTGTAACGCATATCCCTTGCGTATCCTTTCAAGTAGATCCCGCTTGAAACGTTATCGTAAGCATGTCATTCTAGTTGTCCACGAACGCGTATATTCACAATAGCTGGTAGACGCTCACGAAAAGATTGGTCTTTCGGCGAGTGAAAAATCAAAAATTCGACTAAAGAGATATAACTTCGTTTTATTTCACGTAGATTATTCCCTTCAATATTTTATTAAGAATTTTTGGCTATGTAATACGATCTGAAAGCTATCGAAATTAAAAAACTGAAGGCTTCTTAGATTTACTCTTTTCTTTTCCTAATCAAAGACAAAGAATTTTGGTTGTGAATGCTCAAATTTCTGAAACCAGTTGCAAAGAAGAAAACAACGAAAAATTTATAAAGATTTTTGCAGCGAAAATGATTCTATTTTGTTGCAGTTTTAGATAAATAACTTTTAAACGAATAAGTGGATCCAAATGAACCTTTGTACATACGAATATTTATTAGTTTTATTAAGGGGTTACATATCTTCTCAACTTAAAAAAAAAATCTAATTTAAAAAAATTTTTAATTATTCTTTATAGTGTTCAGAATATGGGAAAAAGTGGAAAGTTGCTCAAAGACATTAATTATTGACATAAAGACATTAATTATTGACATAAACATTTTTTATCAAATTTTTAACGCGTTTTGCGTCATAGAGAAATACTTTTCACACAAGTAAACATTTTTTTATCAAACAAGATTGAAAATTGTTAAAGTTATCGCTCTAAGACTTTTGAAACATGGTTTTTCTTTTATTCTATATATAACTTTTCACATTTTACAAAATTTTGAAATTTAGCCTGTCAGACCTTAATGACACACTCATTCTGGAGGCTCGTAATAATTTTTCTTATTTTCATTTATTTTACAAAATTCTAGAGCGATAAGAGTGAGAAGTGTCTTGTCGGAAACAGTTTTACAAAAATTATTTTTTTACACAATAATCAATAACACATGTCTTTTTTTATAGATATCAAATTTATTTATTATTTTTTAAAAAAGAAAAAGAAAATTCCAATATTCAATATTTCAGCATCAAGAAGATATGAACCCTTTAATATATGTTAAATAATTTGATTTCAGTCGTAATACTACTTTCTCATTAAATTTGCAAATGAGTACTATAAAACGCGATTTTATATGAGAATCCAGAATACACAAAAAATTAAATAACTTTTAAACCAGTAAGAAAAATAAATTGTACATAGACACTCAAACGTAATAATAGAACAATCTACAAATTTTTAAATTTTGATAATATTTTGAGAAACCTATTGTACATCCTTAATACAATTTCGACTTTAATGCAGAAAATTTTAAAGACCGGGAAATGCCAGTTTTATTTTAACCTCGACACGCAATCTAAATTGCAATACAAATCGATACTTCTTTCAATCAATAAATAAAGATTCGCGCCTGAGAAGGTGCAAGTTGCACAGGTCAACGAAGTATCTCTGCAACTTTTCGACATGCGGGAGCTAACAGCTCGTCGCACCGATTCTGGCGGCGGCTGGGAGGCTGCGGCAGAGTCCTGTACCTGTTGATCCCCCGTTGGAGAGAGACCCCCTCTCTACCCCGTTCGCACCACCGTGTCGGGCCCGGCGCGCGAGACGGGGGAGGGTAAATAACTGCCGGCGGAACGGCCCGGAATTATGCCGGCCGCTCTCAAAGAGCGATAAAATAAATCATGCTTCGCGAGGACACGCGCGTTGCGGCCGTATCCACCTCTCTCATCCACCCGGGCGCGCGATATCCCGGCGGCTTCGCGGTGGATAAGCGTGGCGAAGGCGGCGTCCCACGGGAAATCAGAGAAAGATGCACTGCAACTCGCGAAGAGATGTCCTCCCTCTGCCGCCGCCTCTTTCCTCCCCACGTCCGCCGCCCTCTTACTCAATCTCTCGCCACCGTGGTGTGCGTTCGCGCATCCCCCGTCCTTCCCTTGTCTTTCGACGGTCGAACACAAGGTGGATCGGTTCGACAGGAAACACGACACGGATACGTAGAGGGATGGAGGAGACGGAGGAGGAAGAATAAAAGTCTGCCGAGAAAGCGAATGCATCGCGCCGTAATGCATTGACGGCGTTGTCGACGGCGCCACGTTAAATTGAGTTTCTCGCATAATTCGCCGGGGAGTTTGCCGGTACTTGGTTATTGGGCGCGCGATTGTCGTCAGAATTTTGCATCGGCTACGGCGAAAAAAAAAAGAGGACGACGCTCTTATCTCATCTTCTCGACCCGCGGAGTTCGTTCTTCCCTTCGGCTAAATTCTTTACGTCCATTTCCGCGAGTTAAATAATTCGCTAATTCTATTGTCACGGAAATTGCGAATAATTCACACGGCTGTGAATAATTGCGACAATGCAACCCGTTTGGAAGTGGAACGTCTGCTCGAATATATCGCTCGCTTTACACGCTTGTCATTTCCCCGATAGGACAACATTTATTATATTACATATTTGACGAAATCTTGCATAAAAATTATAATTTACAATCATGTAGGTATTTCTGCAAAAGTAGACGTAGAAGTATTGATCTTTTATAAAATATTATTCAAAATAGTATTTTGGTATGATGATATGTCGATTCATCTTTTTGGAATATTTGCAATATTAAATTTGGAAAAAAATTATTTAATAATGGAAAAAAATATTTTAGCTGTATTTTGTAAAACGTTTAGAAATATAATTAATTTATATACATGTTTTAAAAAATATATAATTATTCCTAAATTATAATATAGAAATATTACACATTCAGTATGGTAAATTTTTAATAAAAAATTAAACGTTTTTAAATAATTTAAATAATTTTAAATAATTTTAAAATATTTATACTTCAAATTTAAATCCTGACGGAAAAAATTCTATAAAATTCTACGCCAAAATACTAGAATTGGAACACTTTTGTTAATTTTAGTAGTTAAATTCACATAACTAAAAAAAATAAATATTTCTACAAAAAATAAATATTTCTACGAAAAAAACTAATAATTTTTACTTTTATTTTTGGTAGAAAATTTTTATTTTTAGTATAGAACTTTGTGATTACTTAGAAATTTTTTTGCTAGAGTAAGCTACTTAGAAATGTGTAGAATGTTGTAATTCGTTGTCGTTTAACGTAGTTTTACCGAGAAATTTGTAAAAATCGCAAATAAAAATACAAAATTTTATTGGAAAACTCTTTTAAATTTTACTATTGTTCCAATTCTAGCATTTTCATGTAAATTTTTATAACATTTCTTAAATTTGTGTAAAATATTTTTTCCATCAGGGGATTTGTTTAATTTTTAACAAATATTATTTAAAAATTTTATTTCAATAAAATTCCTGCGTTATGACATATCATCTTAGTGCAATTATTGGAAAATTTTCATCAATTCGTGGTGCTATTATTGTGCAATATTCGCACGATGTGTCTATCGGGGAATATTTCTACTGTACACGTTAATTCAGGCAGTAAAATTATATCCAACAGATTCATGAATTACGAATGTAATCAAAGAAATGATATCCAAATCACCCTTACAAGCAAATGCCTGTTTACATAAAAGCCAGCTGGCTTAAGGCCATTCCGCTCTGGAAAAGGTGGCATTCGGCTCAAAAGATCTTTTCTCGGACGTGCCTTTGAAGCGGGTGCGTTGCGTAATTAGAGGCGGAAATAAATCAGGCGAATATTCTTGAATCAGAAGAATATTCTCAAAAGGAATTGCACCCCGATATTTTTCAACGACCTTCGTATTTCCATAATTCGAGAATAAGTAAGCGTGCACTCCAAAAAATGGTCTTGCAAGTATAGCCACAATTTTTTTGGCTGCAAAATATTATCTAAGATAAATTAATGATTAGCAAATATTGTGACATCACATTTGTTTGATACATAATCAATTTAAACAGAGATTGAATTTATATCTCAATCTGTATATGAAATTTAGAGAAAAAATTTTTTGTGGCGCCTATTCATGTTAAGGCCAATTATACTTGTTATAAAATTTGACTGTACAGTTAATTATACCGAAAGAAAAAATGTCTTAGAACAAAATAATTTTATTCAACACAAAAAAATTATTTATTCGGAGACCTAATAATTCAGTTACTTATAGTCATGTTAAAAATTTCTTGATTGAAATATTTATGTAAATAAAATGAAGAAATAATTTTTAATCAAGTAATTTTTTTGCAATTCTAAAAAATATTTACTGTTAGATTATTTTTATATTCATGATAATCTGATTTTTTAAATTTAAGAAAACAATTTAATTAAGTGTAATAATATTATTAGCTTATTTGTAAAATCATTATTTAAATGTAAAAATACAAAATTATATTGTTTGTTTATTTAAAAGTAAATAGTTTTATTTAAACAGAACAAACTAATGTTTGCATCAAAATATATGATTTTAAGAAAATGAATTTTTTTCATAAAAAAATTTTTTTCTCATTGTATAATTGGCAGTGAGACTTAAATTTTCTAGAAGGATTGCTAATATATTGTTGCTGTAAATTCTACATGTGACAAACGATATTTTAGCAGATATAAAAGGTAATTAATTTTTGTTACGATACCTACATCAGCAAAACATTTTTTTGAGTGTGACGCAATTACGAATCAAATCATTTGGCGAATAAAATATAAATGCATGATATATTGACTCACTCACCGATCGATGTACCGCCGTCGTGCACATCCTTGGCTGCATCCAATGCGTCCCTCGACTTGACGGCTGCGTCGCGTCGCTCCAGATCCACCGCAGGGAAATCTGGCTCTTCGCACGTCACTTCGTTTTCACACGCGAGACAAAGCCGCCCGATCGCTCTGGAAAAATGATTTTTTTTTACATATTAACAACTAATAAAATTAATATGCTTTATGTAGATATCAAATTTATTTATTATCCTTTCGAAAAAAATTATCAATTTTTTCTTTTTATACTCTTGCTTAAATATAATTGATTTGATACTAATTATTTTTTCTGTGTCAGCGCAATAACTTTAACAATTTATAAACAGTTTAAAAAAATATTTTTTTACATATTAATAATTAATAAAACATGTCCTTTCTGTAGAATCAAGTTTATTTATTATCCTTTCGAAAAAAAATTTCCAAATTTTTCTTTTCATATTCTTGCTTATATGTGATTGTTGATTTCATAATAATTTTTTTTGTAAAGACTTCTGAAAAATATGGTTTCCGCGAAATGCGTTTAAAGTTTAAAGAAAATTTACATAAATATTTTATATGTTTTTATATGTTGGGCAACTTTCTACTTTTTCCTATATTTTAAACACTATAAAGAATGATTTAAAAAAATTTGACTTTTTTAAAAGCTGAGAAAGTATGTAACCCCTTAAATTGCATTACAATTCCGATGTAATTTCGCCCGATACTTTGCGATATTAAGGACGAAGCATCTGTTAATTTTAATTGCCATTATTTTTTCGTTCCTTCAGACATTAATTCCGTTACATCCAAAATTTGCTTACTACATAATCGGAACATTTGATACGCCGTTCTAGCAATGATATTTTACTCGGTGCTCCCTCTCCTCAGATATTCGCGGCAGTTAACGTTTCGTGAGTAGAGAGCACGAGGAAAATGTTTGGAGATGTTCACACGTCGCCGGAGATGCGAGCCGCTTACAAGCTTGACAAGTACTCGCCAAGTTTCTCAGAGCGTTTCCCTTCGACTGTAACGGGTTTGAATTGTTCCGGGAACGCGATTAAACTCAATTTGTCATGTACTCGCGTGAGACCGAAAACGCGTTTGGATCTTATTGTTAGTTTCTAACTGCGGAGCACATTAAAGCAAATTAAAGCGATTCGATACACCGAGAATATATCGCAGTTGCGATTTACCGAAACTTGGAACGGCGATTCTAACGATGGTATCGCGATTGCCCAACGTTTCGATGGCAATTGTAACGCAATATTGCACGTTTCCATCCGATTGCATCGTACGTATCATCTTTTTGCACGACAGAAATTCCTGCAAAATTCGTTCACCATTTAACGAACAGCAGAAGCGTCTGGTTACATGTGCAACGGGATTCGCACGCTAATTGTCAAAGCTTTCGTCGCGAGTTAATGAAAAAGTGTTCCCGGATCCGCGAAAAGTTTAGACTCCAATTACGAAGCGAGAATTAAAGCCAAACGGGAATATTTCGCCAGAATATTTCGCGATCGCCCTTTAGTTACTGCGAATTACTTCGACGACGGTGTCGAAAAATCGAAATCGAAATTTTTTGATCATAAAAGGTTTACCTTTAATTATACTGGCGGAATACAAACGTACCCCATTGTGCACAATTACGTAAATATTTCTTTTAATTAAAATATAATTGAATTACAGTATAAGATTACTGTTATTTAAAAAATGTATATAGAGTTAACGTTGTCGAAAATTAGAAGAAAATCTTTATTTTTGTTGCTTAAAGTCCTATATTTTATTTTGTTATATTTGTTATATAATAAATGATTATGTTTCAAAATGTTTGATTATCAGACCAAGAAAACACCAATTATTTAAATTTTATTTTAAAACTCTTATCAAAATTGGTACAAATGTATGTTTTATTGATTATTAATATGTAAAAAAAATAATTTTATTAAACTGTAACGCTAAAAAAAATTAATATCAAATCCCCAAGCATATTCTCATATATGAGCAAGAGGATAAAATCTTGAATGAATTTAATAATCTTAAACAGAGAGATACACGCGCACACACACACACACACACACACATAACTAGTGCTTACAGAAGAAACTATAGTTTTAAAAGCTCGAATAAAACTGAAGCTTTACAATTTTTCCACGAATTTTCCACGAAATTTTTTCTCGGTTGTAGGTGAATTTTCTAAAAATTTATTAGAAAAATTCACCTACAGTCGAGAAAATCCGCGAAAAAATTAAAAAGTTTCGATTTTTTTCCGAGCTTTTAAAACTATATATAGAAGAAACAAAATTTTTCATATAAAAAACTATCGCACTAGTTGTGTAAGTCAGATTTGATCAAAGTAGTTGAAGATTAACCCTTTCCTTACATCCTTGGTATTTCATGTCTAATTGATTCTTGTTCGTACAAATTTCTCAAAGTTCGATTATTAAATTGTATTATTAAATTATATATTAAATTTTATTTTTTAAAGTAAAATTTTAGCATTTGTTCTAGAAAACTGAAAATATGTTCATGAATTTTTAGAGATTTTTTGAACCATTTTAAATAGATGAAAAAACGAACAGATTTAACCCTTAAACACGTAAGTGGGTCAGAGAGACCCTATATGAAGCTTCGAACGCTT
>QKQZ01052615.1:0-25479 GCA_003595255.1 Solenopsis fugax
AACCTACAGCCTTGAAAGCGCGCGCGTTAGCGCGCGGTGCGTTCTAGTATTTCAAATAAATGATTTGTAAACGTTTTGTTTTATTTCCAATATACACGTGATATAATATTATAATAATAAATATAAATAATTGCACATTTAAAATAAAAATATGGAAACGCGATTACTTTTTTAATTAACTTTTTAATTGGGAACGGAAAACTGAATCTTTCTTAGTTGGCCCGAGAAAGTGTGTCATCACGAATATAGTTTGATTACGATGTTTTCTATGATTTGGCTAAAGAATATTCTATTTTTCCTTTTGCTCGAAATTAATTATATGAACGATTTTCGAGTAATTAGCGAATGTTACGCACGATTGTATTTGGCGCCTGTTCAAGTCGTTTTCTACGCAATTTTATGCGATTTTATACAAAGAACTGACGATATCGCGAAGATTGCCAAAAAGTGCATTTGCATATCTCTGAATTTTCAAGAAAAAACACTGTAATTGAAAAGACTTTATATTAACACTGTGTTACGAAAACATAAATTATTGAAAGTATTGTAACGTTATGATTATTAATAAGTGATAGGTAAATATTTAATAAGTAAATGTTTTTAATTTTTATCATAAAATTATTAGAGAATTCCAACTTCATCTCATTATTGAAATTTTATTGCGTTTTTTTCGTTTATAATTAGTTCAAAATTTCAATTAAGTATTAATTTCCTAAATAAGTTGCGTTATATGAGACATTTTAATATTAATACGGCATCGAGCCCGTCATTGAATTAAAATTTAGCACATTTTTATTCAAAGATTACAAGTATTAGCATGAGAGAACTATTGCTAGAAACCAATTTGCAATTCGAAGGAGTCGAAGAAAATGGTGTTGACCGCGAAGTGGCGCCCTCTCCTCGATGGCTTCGATCGTGAACCTGCTGTCCTCACTGATGCCTTTTTATCTAGCACGCGAGTTTTTTTCCTATTGCAATTGACATTTTCACAGTTCTACGGATTTAAAAACAAATTATTTTGATTTTTATTGTCATATGTAGAGATAACAAATTTGCATGAAATCGATGTAACATAGCTAAATAAATGTTGGCGCACATATAATAATACGTGATCAAGAAATTAAAATGTTCTTAATATAATTCAGTGTTATTATAGATACAACTTAGGTCAATGTTAAAATGCAATACCTTACGTCAATTTTCATAATTTTATTGTCATAAATAGTAGTTCTTCTCGGAAAAAAATTGTACAGTTTTTGCATAGATATGTGGATCTTAAACAAGTGAGTAAAGTTTCACGGTCTGAATACTAAAAATAGAATGTAGAATATTTTATGCAAATTATCTTATCTGCAAATTATCTAAAGGAGGCTTTTCTTTCAGGATTGAGAAATTTTTTTAAACTTACGTCATAAAATGTGAAGAGAGTATTCTTCAGAGAAAATCGCATTGTGACTTTGTTTTTTGCTTGTCTTTTGTTTCTATCTTTTTTTAATCCGTTCAAAAAACACTAACTATTTTAAAAATAACACTTATTTTCCTCAGAGGGACTTCCAATAAAAACAAATATTTGAATTGTGAATTTGTTTCGAATACTCTTCTTACGCTGATTTTGTTAACATTAATTTTGTTAGTAACAATAATCCTTTATAATTTTACAAAATTAATTATAAAGACAATAATATTATTTTACCCGTATTATTGTTAGAATTGTTACTATTGTTAGAATTGAAATATTAATTTTTGCTCTTTATTATTACTGAATTTTACATTTTGCAAATAAAATCTGTTATTAAATATATGAATGCTTTTACACAAAATTTATATCTCATCACATACATTACTGTTTTAAAAATCTGGAGACGAAACCTGAAACTTTACATTTTTATTTCAAGGAAATTGATAGAATTTTTTTTTATTTTGATCAGAAATAATTTAAATTATAGTATTTTTTCACATATTCTCTGAACACGCTTTTTAGAACTTTTAAGAAAAATTTTGTTACGATTTAAGAGTAAGAATTTTTTAGAAATTAAAAATAATTTTTTTTGGTAAGTGTGTGTCCAAAGTTACTTTGATATTTAGTCATATAAAGTAATTGCTAATTCAAATAATTTCGATTATTAAAAATGATATGCTCTTGGAATGAGAGCTTTTTTACAAAAGCTCTCATTATATTTGTTAAAAAATTTACATAAATTTTCACTTTGATATTGACAGAATAAAAGATTGCTAATGTCATGACTGAATTATAGAATTTAGTCATTATTTATATCGCAAAAAGTTATTTCGGATTTTATATATTCTAGTTCTGTCGATAGCTCAGAATTTCTTTGTCAACAGCAACACAAAAAATCTGACACAAATATACTGGAAAGAAAAATTGTCAATATTCTTTGTGCATGGTGTCAAAACGTAAATATTGGAATTTGTTTGTGGCTAGTGGCACGATCACAGTCCTTGATCGAATCGAGTTTGTGTAAATTACTGAATTTCATGTCGCGCATTTATGTGTCAGCGGGTCACGTGCATTCCCTTGGCAGTGAAAGGATTACATCAAGCGTGGAAATTGCTCGCGGTTATCATCACATCTGGTAGTTAGACTGACCGGCTTTCGGCTGTACATATAAATCGGGGTCAATGGTTGATTTGTCATCAGATTACAAAGCCGATGCAATTCGACTGTGATTCTCTTCGGCGCTGATTAGATCCTGTTTTCTCTTATTGCATTATTGGTTAGCCGAAATAGAGACGAGATGAGACGCGTTGCGGTAGAATAGAGCTAGAGAAAAAGGGGGTGACAAGGGGGGTTGGTTGCGCTCCGCGACGCGACGCGTCGTCATGTGTGAGTGGGGGGATATGGTGTTTCTTCTTTCGGGGGTAGTCAGCGCCGCCACGGTATCACGCAGGGTGAGTCTCACTTCTCACTTCTCAGTCGCCACCAGTCGCCACTCGGTCATCCTGCCGAACGGTTGGGATTGAATTCGACGGAATTGTTCTATTCGCGCGCTTATTCTCACACAAAGTCGTATTCGAATTTGGCTTTTCCCGCTCCCATTAACCTTCAGAGAGGAGTTGCTCTTCGATTCGTGGATACTTAATTATTTTAACATAGTGTTTATATCCTCGTTTCACCATCAGGATATATCATCAGATATCAAGTGCGATTTGTGCGATTTGTGCAATTTGTGTGTGGGGAACGTGGTGTGCCGCAACCGGTCAGCGCGTGTGCACCCCACGACGATCGATCGACTCGAGATACGATACGATCCAGAGAGACGATGGACGGAACCACCCTCCTATTAGACGACAGATAAGGAACAACAACATATGCACTACCGGTACGGCGATTATGTAGCGAGATCGGATCGCGATTACTCGATTTGCTCCAACCGCTCTAACCGCTCCGATTGCGCCTGATGCGCCTGATGCGCCTGATGCGCCGCCAGCTTGACGTTATAAAGCTTATCGAGACGCGAGTCTATAACGCGAGTCGCGCCGCGTGGCGTGTGACCTAGCTCCAAACGATCGTTCTTGCTCGGTCCCGAGCTGCTTAAAGCTGCTGCGTAAAGCTCAAAAATTTATCGCGCCTTCTCTACTCATCATGCAAGTTCTATACCTTGCAAGATATAACTAAACGCTAAAATCGCCAAAATCTATCTAAATCGTTTACCAAATAAAGATTTTTAATCGCGAGATAGACAACTCGACAACGATGCTTTATTCTTATTACAGATGTGTATATCGGAAAACAGGAGAAGTAAAAGGACAAAACATTAATTGTAATTTCGAGAGATGACGAATATGTGTTATGATACGAAGGAAAATGTATATTGCACCCCCTCCCCCTCGTTCTCGTTTCCTTGTTGCGAGTGATTTGCGTCATAACAGAAAAATCATACAATTATGATTTTGACAGAATATTTTAATGAAAATACGGGTAATTAAAATGTTTACATTATCAGATTCGTCAAATTTCGAATTTTCAAGAATTGTTGATTGAAGTTTGACAGAATATCGATGGCATCTCTTTGACAATATTTATACTAAAGTATCGGAGCAATACATACAATGATATATAGATTTAAGAAACATCATACTGATATTGATTGAACGATATATGAGTAGAACGATTATCCATTGTTCACTGATGCTTGATTGTCAAGCTATAAATGACCATGTGTTGCTCACATTCGAAGATATTTTACATTGTTATACTGTATTAGAAATTATACAGTAAAATTACTAATGCAAACTAATAAATAACGAAGAGTTTGAAAAAAAGCAAAAATAAAAAAATTTAGTTGCTAGTTAAATATTTTGACATTGTGCATTTTTTCGCGTAAATGCCAATAAACAAGACATATTTTCCGTTTAAAATCGCGACCATACGATTTTGAAGTGTCTTGAAATTATTGTACAAAGTGTTTTCCATCGATTTTCGCTTGTTTAGCTTTTGAGAATGTATGTATATTTATGCGTTTAAACGGTTGAACGCGTTAAATTGTGGCAGCATCCGTAACCGATGGTTTTATAGGAACGATAGAACATCGAGTTTTGTCCACTGTCAAGCGTCGACAATTGAGCCATTTCAGTTTTATCTTGTGGAAACTGACAGCGTTACACAGATGCGACAGAAAAGACATTGAGACTAGTGCAATTTTTATAAAGCTGCATTTCTTACGATGTGAATCTGTTAATCTTTTTTGTTTTAATGAAGGAATTTTATTTAACATAAGATAAAAAAAGATATTCATACATATTCCTGCAGCTTAAGAAATAATTTTTTTCATTTTGATTATCGTTAAATGCAATTGAAAATTTCTATCTTGTATTTTTGTGCTTATAAGAATCATCAAGTCAACGCATATAATTCAATCTTGATAACGACGTTCACTTTGTATTCGTTAATTGATTTGATTCTGATTTTTGAGCAATTTCTGTTTGAAATTGATTATAAAATTGCTATTTCACGATGTAATTGGCAATTGATGCACAATCACGTTTGCAATATTAATTGAATTCAGTACAATAATTAAATACTTATAATTCGAAATTTTTATAATGGAAAATACTGATGATACTGTTATCAATAATATACCCATGTGCTAATGTAGAAAGTCATCATGATATTCTTACGTCCTCTTGCTTATCGAGTGATTGCTTATGATGGTTTAAGAGGGATCGGGACGCACCATAGTCGATTGCGCTTGAATAGAATAGTCTGTGTTTAATCTCACCCTCCAAGAAAACCAAGACTCGGAAGTCAAAGGTATCCGCCAAGTTTCATCAATTAAAGCTGTTACATTGAGCTTTGACAGCTTAACATTCTCGTAATAGATTAACGGTGGCTTGTAATTCATTGAGGGTTACCTAAGTGATGTTAATAGACAGTAATCTATCACTGACTTAAATTTCATTTAATGTATAGTACATCACGTTGTAATATAATTAATACAATTTTTGATCATTTCCTTTTATTAGCTATATCAATCATGACAAGTTAACGAAAGGAAAGCCATAAATTAAATCTACTTGTTTGACCATAATCGAAGAGGAAAGTAAGATATAAGCAGCATCTGATGCAATTCCTTAAATTAATGAAATTAAGGGAATTCGTGATTTAATCGAATTTATGTGACGATTCATGAAGATTTATATTGGCTGAATTTTTTATATTATCAATTTCTCGATACAAGAATGTTGAAATGTGAAATTACGCATATCTGCACCAAGTTTAAATAAATTAACCTATTTTTTTATTTTCTTCTTTTGATTTTGATCTTTTCTGATTGTTAATGATATTATATTTGTAATAAGTTATTATATTTTGATAATATTAATTCTTATAATTAATACTAATTCTTCAACATAATTTTAAATATTATTACTTCAATAGAGGAGAAGGTGGTATTACGATCACACACACTTATTTCTATTTTATACAATAACTTTTTTAATAATTTTTAATTTAAAACTTCACGATTATATTCATAAAACTGCTGTTCAATAGATTCTAGACTCAAAGTTATGACATATTTATTATATTGAATATTATTTATAAAAAAAAGTGTAGCGACACTGCATAATAGGTGGTAATATCCACAAGAATAAATTTAAAAAATTGGTTTAAATTAAAAAATTAGTGTTTTGTTATAAAATTATATATTTATTCAAAATAACAAGAAAATATTGCAGAATATGTGCAAATGTATGTACATATACGTAAGCCTTCCATATATATTATAATAGACTACAGTACTGAAAATCTATAATACATGTAATGTAAACTATAGATTAGTAAACCTATAATCAACTTGTCAAATAACTACTTTGGTATGAAAACTTTGAAAAAGAAGCCGTATTAAGCTTATCGTAACGAGCATTAGCAATACGCATATTAGCATAATCTCATGTTATTGTTTAACTTGGCATAACTTGAAGTGTGTACAGCCGAATAAAAAGTTAAATTACAAAAAAAAAACACTCGAGTGTACATACAACCGTGTGATAATATGCTCAAGTTTAAAAACAATGAGGAAGTAATTAAATATTAAAACGTAACCCTATCAAAAATTTTAAAATGCTTGAAAGTAAAAATGTCTTATGACCAATGTTGGCATATTAGCATCATTATATAATGGTAAGCTACTAAACAAATACTTTCATAATAATTACTAGATATCGTCACCTCATAACGGAGATAATACAAGTGGTCATATCTACACGGCTCATAATATCATCTTCTCCTTTCACTAATTTCATTTACATATTGAATAAAGATTTTTATAGAATAATATTTGCAGACTATATTTAAATGCAACTTTCGTGTGTAAACGATTTATATTTGTAAATGTAATTGTTGTAAAATATTTAAAAGTATAAAAGTTTGATGAAAGTGGAACTGATTTGATCTAGCATTTTAGCTGATTAAAAAACAAAATAGAGAAACTGCCTGGACTCTCATTCAGTTTCCGCCAATCGATTAAGCGAGAAAAATCCTCACAAGCTTTTCCGCTCGATGTTTTCGTTTGCCCTTTAACTCTATCATACTATTTTTTTTTTATACAAAGAAATATCTCCAATTTTATCTTTTATGTTTTATCATTCATCCGTTACACACTACTGATTCGATTTTATAAGTTTGTCAATATAGTATGCAGTTTATATCATAGTTGTAAAATTCAACGATTCTCTTTTCTCTTCGGCCATCGAATGTAAATCATTCTGTGACATTTTTAGCATTTCTTTCTTTATATATATTGCAAACTTATAATGCCTAATAGGTTTTGATCTAGATGTATAATTTACGTTCTGTTGAATTGAAATACAACGTATATACGTTTTATAAGGAAGCAAAAAAAATATATTTTACAATTTTAATAATTTATCGCAAGTAATCGATTAGTGTTTATATACACATAATTTATTTTTATTATTATATGAGATATAATATATCCATTCTTTTGAAGTTATATAATTTCTGAAGAGATGAATTTGTGACAACGATTGCTCGATCGTTGTCCTTTTATTTCTCGTGAGCTCTTTCTCTCTAGTCACTTTCTATGTATTTCGTCAAATAGATCGCGTTATGAATTTGTTTGCTTCCCGAGGGAAATCGAGGCCCATGTATATACATATACTTACATATACATCTCCTCTACCTGGCGGAATAACTGCAATTTCTGTTCCACTTTACCAATCGCTGCGATTCGATTTACCGTTTTCTTTTCATGTATACATTTTAAATAATATTGATAATTCTTCCAATTTTTACATCGGATTAATTATGACATTTAACTGGAATTTGTGAGACTTTGATTCAAAGTGCATTAAATTCAATTGACAAGTCGACAAGTAAATTTTAGATTTTAGACAAATTTTTACTTTATAACTTCACTAATACATGTCTAAATTTTTATTTTCTACATAAATTTTAGCAATAACAAAAATTATTTTGGTGAGAAAGTTTTTGAACGACTTATCGCGAACTGAATATTACAATAGATGTATTGATTTGTGTTTTAATTTACGATATTAATACATAATTCTGTAAATCATATATTATAGCTAATTTGAAGAATATATATACGTATAATTTTTCATATTTATTATTTTGATTATAAATTAGATTTTTATTTCTATAAAAAATAAAACGGCATTATGAAAGAGAAATGAGAAAAAATTGTGATAGATTTGTTAAGGTTGTGGATTATATAAAAAGGTAGGGAAAATAGAGAAATGTATTTTATACTTATACGATCGCGAATTTTTAGCGCAGGCGCGAAGTCGCTGCATAACGCTGTAGGTTGCAGAGTGACTGCAATTTTTTGTTTAAACATGTCATTCAAATATCGGATCGTGTCTGAAAATAGGCCAAGTGCATTACAAAGGAAAAATAAAAAGAAACGAGAATTTAGCGAGCAGTTTATTTTCGGAACATGTAGCACGTATTTTACATTTCATATTTTAACTGCTCTTTTTCCGGTTTTATTCTGTATGACTTAATCTAACGAGCTATTTGTCTTTGCTGTGACAACTATGTGTAGTCTTACGCGAATATCTCACATATCAATCTTTGCGATGACGAGCTGACTCTTGGGTTAACACTGCGTATAATAAATACATTATTTTTTGACGTTTTCATTATAAGACTATTAATCTCTATATTAAAATGCATATTTTATTTATGTTTTTGTAAATTGTTAATTAATATTGTAGAGTATCTTTTATACAAAAGAGCTACAAGAATAATTTCAATTTTTGTTAGCTGATTTATCTGATATGGGATAGTATAAAAGTATAAATTAATGTAAAAAATGCAATTAAAAATGCACTTTCTAAATAGATAATGAAATAATTGTAATAAATTATTAATCAAATAGTGAAAAATATAACAAACATATCTCCTTGCTTAAAATAATGAATTCTTAGTACGTAGACTTGTGTTTGTTTACAAATATTGCATGTTTGTATTATTTCTTTCGTTTATTTCTTAGATGAATAAAGTTTTAATTGAATAGCGCGTTCTTATCTACTTGCTCAGTTTAGTTTTTGCTATTGAACAATTCTTTAAGATATCTTTATACTTTTCTTTCCTAAAAATTCACGCATTCTCGTGATGGTCGACTGATATTTCTTCGTATATTTAAATGCCAAAACCAAGCTCGCACTGTTCTGTACAAGACGCGAAATAAGAAGCGTTTTTATACGTAAGAGGTCAAGACAGCAGTCGCCGGCAGTAGTCTCGAGTCTCGACGCCGTGGATCCTTTCGTTCTTTTCGAAGGACATCGGAATTGTAATTCGACTTTTTCGGTGCTTCTCTGCTTCTTCGCGTCTCGCGCGTCACGAAACATGCGCGACGTTATTTCGCTCGGTGTAACATCGCCAGCGGTACTTACAAGCAACGCATTTTCAAATGACAATAGGAAGATAACAATATCTCTGGTTTTAGTTTCGTGAAGACGTTCATCTCAGCATCTTTTTTTAAAAAGTGAGATCATCTTCGTTGCATTTTAATGCAGCTAAAAGAATTTTGCGACGTATTTTATTTCCACACGTTTAAAGATACTGTTCGTGACATAATTCGTGTTTTCTACAAGACAGAATAAATACGAATTGTTCGAATACTTTAAACAATAAACACCATTGCGTTTAGATGACTTAAAATTATCCAGATAAAGATAAAAATAATTAAATATAAATGTATCTTAGATAATATAAAGATGATTTAATTTTAATTTATCTAGACAAAAGATAAAATTATATATTGTCTAGATAAAATTTTAGATAATGTCTCTATTGAACAAAACAATAGGATATAAAAACAATACATTCATCTTTTTATTTCTAAATCTTTGTTTCTTGGCGCTTTTGAATCGATAAAATTTGTTACTTTCGAACCTCTTCCACTATTTTAAAATGTGTATCAGCCAAGTGATATTGAGGCGACCGGAATGATAATCCGAAGAGGCTAAATCTGAGAAAAAATCCGCTTGAAGGAAAATTTTCTAACTTCTAGCTAAAGCATAGATGACATTTTTCGTCTTCTTTGCGACCGAATGTAGTCATGTTGCAAAAAATCTCCACTTCGTAACTTCTGATATCACATTTTGCACATTTTATGAGACATCATCAGCACCTTTAATCAGAGCAGAACAAATTATTTTCGTGGCTTTAACAACATTATTTCTTTATGAAGTGCGAAGAAATACTTTAAATGCTGGACGTTCTTTATGTTTACTGCTGTTTTGTAAAGTTATGCTGCGTCCAGTGTTTCGAAAACGTAAAGATTCAACCCTTGCAAATCGCAAAAGGGCGGGAAAGATATTTAATTTTAAAATGAGGTTTTAAAATACCAAATGTAAAAGCAGAGAATTAGTTTAGAGCAAAGAACATCGGTAATACTGACTTTTGGTATTTTTAATGTTAAGAAACTTTGGTACTTCAGGGATTTTGTTTTCTAATTTGAAATATTTTGTTAGCTATTTTTACGTTACATTATATTAACGAAATTAGGAAATTTTGAGTTGGACACTTTATGTTGAGATATTTATGTGTAACAAAATATCGAAAAACTATCTATCTAAAAACTTCAAACTTTGCAGAACTTTGAAGAACTTTGCAATATAGTTCTTGTATAAATAATTGCGTCGAACGTGCCGTGCGAAAGGTAAAAGGCTGGACTGAAAGTATCTTCCCTTGCAACTAGAAAAAAAAAGCAAAATATATTCCATTCTTATAATCTTTTACCCATCTAGTCTCAGAATAGTCTCGGGCGTCGCTAATTTAGACGATCGATCGGAACGCTTTGTCGAAAATTTCTGCTTAAATGCGGTCTTGGTAAGTTAACTTACAAAGTGTATCGGTAAAAGAAAATTAAAGACGAGTCCCAACACAAGACGCGTCTATACAATAACGCGAACGTTTAATCGATATATTTGAAGAAAATTTTAAGAAAATATGCTTGTGCAAGTTTTTTAACGAGATGTTACATCCTTTTATCTTATGAAAACTTTTGATTAAACAATTACGTAATTATTACAAATCATGTAGCAATTATTCGATGAATGATCGCTAAAATTAGTACATTCTTTGAAAAGTAAGCATAATCTTGACAGATTCCTCATTGCTCACGTAGTTTAGGAGATCGCAGATCATGTCAACATGCGACTCATCGAGCATTATTCGAACATGGGACAGATTCCTTCTGGCAGTCGATGCAAGTTGTAAACGCGAAGAGAAGGCGGCACCTTCGTGTAGGTCAATCGATATATGTTCCTTTGAAATGAGAGGCCGCTTCCTCGAGCATATTAGCAAAATAGTTTGGCTAAAGTAATGCTAATGGTAAATCGAACCTTGCCTACGAAGTGAATGAGGAATCGTGTCTTTCACGTAAAGGTCAAAAAAAGCGAAAGGATCGAAAGGCAAAGGAGATCATCTAAAAGTCATGCTTCTATCATCTTCGATCAATTTCACGTCAAGTACAGTCATATGTTATTACTTGCAATTATAGGTCGATGTATCTTCCCGATTATCGATCGCGTTCGCACCGTGTACGGACTGATTCAGTATTATCTCGTTACATGATGAAAGAAATAACTTTCAATGTTTGCGCGAATTATTAATGGCGCAATTAACAGTCTAACATGAGAATAATTTTCTTCTTTTTTCTTCTTTTTTCTTTTGCTCTCTTTATGGCTCTCAATTGTACAGATCTATTTATCATGTATCAAAGATCTTTTTTTCATTTATTATATATATGTATATATTGTATATCCATACATTCCATTATTCTGATCAATAGTCTTATGATCGGTATTCATAGTCAATTCTTATTTCAAGACTAACGCAAGTAATATCTCAAGATATGCTAATACGGCTCTATTGGTTGATGATATCTAAACAAAAGAATAAAATGTACTTCAAATTAACTACATAATAAGCTGGTTAATTTGACATCTTGTATTTTGTATTCACTCAATTCTTATTTCACTTTAGAACGATTAGGAAATTATATACAACGTCCAAAAAGTCAATAGCGTGGAACTGTGCAAATGTGCGCCGTCGTATTTCACAATGTATACATAAAAAAGAAGGCTATCTTTCGAAATGAGGATTACTCGCACTCGTTGAATTTTCTTACACTGTACTTTACCGTGAGACTTGGTGGAATCGTTCCTATTCAACGATCGGGGCTGGTCTCAATGGGGTCATTCCACGGTTTCGTAGACGCTGATGTGGACCACGAACTGAGAAAAGTACGATGCGGATCAATCGATCTCCAGAGAAGATGAAAAAAAGTAATAAAGCGTAGTATGCCAAAAACGTCCCAATGACGATGGACGTTTTATATAGGTACTATAATATATATAACTGACAAAGTTTCTTTTAGTGAAATGCTCTAGTACACTCTTACAATTATAAATTAAATTGTGTGATATTAAATCATACTTTGTTAATATTATTAACAATAATTGATACTGAATCTTAAAATTACTTTTTTTTAAGCATCTAGACTGCGCGGAGAATAAAAAATGCTCAAGCTCATCTCATCTTCGTTGATGCGAGTAAATTCATCAAAAATTAATGTTGACATTTCATCCCTTAAAGCAACAAAATTCAAATAGACTTTTGCATTTTTAATGGAATAGGCCTACAGGGGAAACCACTAAAAAAAAAGAACCGCATCGACAATATTACCTCAAGAGTGATATGGAAATCTATTGGTGTTGAATTTAAAATATCTAAATATACACACATATACATATACAACACATACACTCATAATTAACATACGTATTCTATTTTTAAGTGTTACCTTTAAATTTATAACAATAATAATAATAATAAATATGACTCTGTAAAAAATAAACAGCGCGCGGGATAATATGCTTCAAAGCACTAAAGCCTTATAGTGTGCTATACGATTTACAGCTATTACCTATTACCATCCTTGAGCTTGAGCGTTTTTTGTCTACGCGCGCGCGATCTAGATACTACGACAGTAAGCAAAATCAGTCGAAAAGTGCAAATCAGCTGCAGGCCTGAGATAGAATAATGGTATCTAATAAAAAGTTCTGATGTGCAGTTTAAGATAAATTCGCAAATATTGCTACGAAACTTGAAATACTTGAATGTGAAAACAAAAGTTCTTATAATTTACACAGCACTTATAGAATTAAATCTAAGCGTACCATAAAAATTGTACCGTAAAAGAATGTCTTTATTTGATTATTATGCAATGGAATATAGACTTTTCAATTGATCATTGTGTCCTTATACAGATTTAGATTTTTTTTAACGCGAAACTAAGTTAATCGATCGTGTGCGAACTACTTTTCCACTTTAGGCCGACCTTCGAACGATATTAGAATTCTTGTAAATCCGGGCGAACTCGGCCTCTCTTTTCTAATATTGGTAACATTTGCCTGCACGCGAGGCATAAGTGCATTTATCCTGTAAACTGGGACAAATTGGAAATGGCGAGGACATCGACAACGATGAGATCAAGACAACAGTGTCGAAGTTCCAAAGAGTCAACATTCTGGTTTCGGTCGTTTTCGCATTAACTTCAAAAAACACGAGCTGAGCCTTTTATATACGAATGCTAAATATCAGTATATGAAAAATCACGGATTATTCAACTTTTTTTAAATATTTGTTTTTATTACTATCATTGGTCATGTTTACATGTCTTAAACATTTTCTGGATTAAAATAACACTATGTATTTTTTTATTATTATATTATATACGCCTGCACATATTTTTTATAGCAAGAAAAATTCAATAATATAACACATTGTTTTTTTATTCAATTATTTTTTATATTTTATTTATATTTATTATTTATAACTGTTATCTGCAAATTTAATTTATTACCTATTAAAAAGTATCCTGCTTTAATAAGATTCTTAGTTTCAGGTTTATTCAAAGGACAGACTTTTCTTTAATTCGAGCATTGGTAATACCACTCGAGCTTCTTTAACCTATCTTGGTATCCAGCTAACCTGTCTAGTCAACTAGCATTTGGATACTTTTTCTTCGACGTTTCAAGTAATCTTTTTACGGAAAAATCTGCAACGATCATTTGAATCTTATAAAAAATAAATCTTGGCTATTTTCTTTAATTATTCACCATTTATAAGTGTTTGTCATAAAAATTGTCTTGTTAGAGCTTTTGTATGATAACAAATTGAAAAATGATTTATCTTCGACACAGATAAATTATTCAATTGGATTGCTAATTTTCATTCACTGTACTGCAATGATTTGTGATATTGATACAAATTAGGTGATATAGTTTTAGTTAAAAAATTTTCGTTTTCCTCTAATTTTTGTTATTTGAGAATCAACTATCTTTTAAAGATACTCTCGCAGATATCTTTGAAATTTCCCTCGTCAATTGCTCCACAGCGAGTACTCGTAAGTTAATGAATGTCGAGATGCATCGCTACTCTCATCTTATCATGAATATCAAGCAGCAAAACGCTTTATGTCTTGCATCAAGCCAAGTTTCACTCTTTACAAACTTTGAGCGCAATCACTCTGATTTGCTTTTTGTTTAAAGTATGTATACGTATTATCCATGTGTTTACAGAACTGTAAATATAAATCGATATTATATAATTGTTATAATATTTAGTATAATTAACTGATATGATAATATGTAAAAAATTAATTAGAAATCATGTGTATTTATTATTAAATTATATATTTAACCAAATAATATTTTTTTATAAATATACAATATGATATTTAATTAAATGTATATCAATTCATATAAACTCTAATCTTATTTGCTTTATATGAAGTGATAGGCTATTATTTTATATATATTTTATGGCTCATAATATTTACGAATACATAATGCAAATCCACGTTTTTAGTACCTACATTTCACAAAATTGTATCTATAACAAATTAAAACAAAACGATCGGCCAGCACATTACATAACGAAAAACATTAGCTAAGGTTTTGCTCACATTTATAATGACAGCAACATATGCGGAAATCATAATATTCGCAAAAAGCAGGACTACCGGAAATGCAGATTTGACACTGTTATAAACATTTGCATTTTGCTAATATTTTAAGGAAACAGGCGGATTGGAAAGAAGAACATTTCTATTTTAAAAAAAATTGACTAATGTGCTGTGATGAATTGAATACATACAGAATAAGAATGGATAGATCAACATTTTTAAGCATCTTTTTAAACGGTTTTTAATACAATTAGTGATTTAAATATTAAGTAAAAATAATTTAAATGTTAAAAAGACGATTTATTTTCAATTATTAGGATTCTCATTAATAAATGGTTATTAAGTATATATAATATTTATTTAAGCAATGCTTAAATAACGTTAACATCAACTTTTTGTGTTTATTCTTCATTTAAAATATATTTCTTTTAGAAAAATGTTTTATTTATACTTGAAAATATATAACAATATTTAATCATATAGCAATTTATAGAAAAAAATGGGGAAGGAGAACTATTGAAAAAGTGATTTTATTTATGTCTAGAAATTTACAGAGTAAAAAATTTTGAAATTTAGAAAATATAAAATTAATAATCTATGATTCGTATGTACGAGTACATATGTGTGTGTGTGCGCGCACACGTTTATCTTAAAGAAGATATGTTTGAAAAAGATTTATAAAGGTGCTATAATGATGGAAAATGTATTGTGAAGTCTAGAGGATTTAAATACAATATTGTCACATACAGCTGTCTATAGTTTGCTATCATTTAGATGTCTTTAAACAGTCTAAATCCATTTTATATGATAGTGGTAAAGCACATTGTGAAATTATTAGAATGGTTTAGGTAGCGGTAGGTAGGTAGATAGATAGGTGTAAAGTATCAGTTTGCCTCAATCGATTCGAAATTAAACATGGAAGAAAATGGAAGTATACGTGCGAAAGGAAGTAATCGAAGCTACCTTGCTACAATAATAATCGCGGCTATAGTTCGGTATGATGTCCAATGCAATTGAAGTTTCCGGAAATCTTATTACACGCGTTACTTCGTGCACGTCATACCCTCAATTATATTCACAAGTATTCTTCTTGAAAGTTGATACCAACTCCGGGATAGTTAACAGTTTTCTAATAGTTTTATCTCTTATTTCAAGGCAATTGGAAAGAAAATATGTATACGACTGATAAATTACGTAACGAACTTTATCATCTTGTTTCTAGCTTGGGTTAAAATGATATCATAGAGCCCAATCGAATCGCAACTTTATATCGAACGTTTCCCTTTATCGCTTCTATCTTAACCGCCATGTCCGTGACGGCTAGACTGTGCACCTCTATATTTAATGTATATATCTCATAAAATTATATATAGAGATCAGTCAGCTCTAAATATTCTTTAACATGATATTCATAGTTGAAGTACATGTGCAGTTAATGGTAATCGAAAAGTTGTAATGAAGATTGCAAAATAATTAAACAAATTTAATACTGCATAATTAATATCGCGTCATTTTTATTTGAACTCGTCAAAAATTTGAGAATATACAATACATACAGAAAATGTTAACTACTATATTTATGTGATTGATCAAAATTTTATTAGACATAATATATTTTATTGTTAATATACCGACGAAATTTTTACATCTACATGAAAGTCTAATTAGTGACATCTAATTTATCTACAAAACTGTATCTAAAGATCATTATCATCTATATAACGAACAGATGCTACATAATGTGCTCAATACACTCTGTACAATCGACCACGTATACCCGCCTTATATATCGGTAGGAATAGAATTTACCATTTCTACAAGATAATAGGCATATATTTTTAAATATCTTTTCCGAATTAATAACTAATTTTATGATAGAGTTGCTATTTTTAGAATCAGAATTTTTAGAATTATGCAGCAGCGATGCGGACGAACGACGAAAGCACCAAATCGGAAAGTTCTCGAATAACATTAAAAGTTCAACTGCAACTGAGGAAGTTATATTAATCGAGACAATCGCAAACTAGATGAAGCCGATTTTCGCAAATCGAATTTCTTCCAAGTAAAACGCTTGACTCAAAGAAGCAGAAAATCAAATACTAGATGATAAAACTAGCTATAATATGATCTTGGTTGTCTATATAGATACCTTTCCATGTGTATTATTTTCCTGTATATTGCGCAATATTTATATCAATAGATAATATTCGTTAATATCTTGTGTCAGCTTTGTTGTCAAAAATTTATACTCCAAATTATAAGATTGCCCTTTTTCATAATTACACGAACAATTATCTTTTCTGTTACAGCCTTTCGTTGCTCTCGTTGCAATCGTTTGGACAGTTTCACCTACCACTGTTCGATCATCAATCGTCAGAAAAAGATTTTTCTATAAAGAAGGAATCGAATGCGAAAGATCATTGTGGAATGCGGCAAGACTTGTCGAAAAAGAAGATTCGCGTGATCGATATCGAGTTGGCGACATCAAAGTGCTTCTCATCGTAAGATAGCACGTATCCACGCGAAACGATGATGTGACTGTTGGCAACTGACGTCTCACATCCGGCTAATCTCAAGCGAGGGATGTCCTCCTCCGCGGATACCTGCACGGACGCTGAGGAGGACGCCGAGGATGTGGAGAACGACGTCACGGGTACAGCGGCGCAGTCGTCACGTTATCTGTCGTCGTCGTCGTCGTCGTCGTCGTCATCAGCAGCAGCATCATCGTCGTCGTCGTCATCGCGAATTCGTCACCGGTACCGTCGCCGTGAGAGCGATCACTTGGAAGGATTGCGGTTAGATGGGTCATCGGTCGTGTATCGTCCGCTATCGTCCGACGACACTTCCGGGAGCATCGTCGAAGACTCGTGTCCATCGATGTGTTGTTGGGCACGCGAATAAGAAGAGGGCACCGTTGCGTTCACTGACAACACACCTAATCATTCTCGAGGAACGACTGCCAGGTGGATCGATCGGCACCGCACTCCGATCGATCGTCCTCCTCCTCGTCCTCCTCCTCCTCCTCTTCCTCCTCCTGCTGCTGCTGCTGCTGCTGCTGCTCTCCCGCGACGACTCGGCGGTAGTCAGATTCTTTCAGCTGATACTTATTCCGCACGGATTCGACGAATTGTACGGCCGCCGCAGCCGCGTCCGTGAACGACCACCGATCGATAGATCGCCGCCGCGGTCGCCAACAACAGCCAATAGTAGTATTTTCGAGGCGAGGTCAAGAAAGTCGAAAAACGAATTCGCCGAATCGAACGTGTGCGATCAGGCACGTGCGACTGGAATTCCGAATGAGTACCGAACGTGCATATCGATAAGCGAATGCAAATTTGAAGCGTGCTCGAGGGTCCTAAAAAGGGGGCTAGGTGGACCATCGACCAGCGACACGCCGCCAGTCGCCGCCGGTGTTGAGCTGTCCTTTGGGTCAATACTAATCCTCTCGAGCAACGTCCTCGTCCTCCCGATTGAATCGTCGATCCGATTTATAAAATCGATCCAGCGAAAGGATAGTAGAATAAAGCGATTCGAAAGAATTAAAAGAATCGTGGGCCTCAAAAAACGATTCTCAATAATTGCTCGACTGATCTCCGCCTTCCTCCACCATCAATTATCAAACGAGCGAACGAGCACACGTGTTAAACACGTGTTAATAGTTCCGCGCAAATTAAGCGAATCGGCAAATCAGTTTTTCCAGCCGTCTATTCTCGAGCCGATCGATTTTTACGAAACGATCCATTCTTCCTTTTCCTCGTCAAGGAAATCATCGATTCATGTAGCTGCCCCGTTCCGAGCTGCCGTGATGACGTCAGAAAGGAGGACATCGTTTAGGTGACGAAAGAAGTTGTCACTCCCATTTTCGCCGTTATTTATCAAAGAATTATCGACGGAAGTCTTTTTAGACCTCCGTCCGAACCTGTCCCTCTAATGGGGTAGTAAACGGCACGAGGATCCACGAGAAGAAAAATCTTCTAAGAAATTTGCGGCCTTCTCCATTTTTCTCATTATTTTATTCCATCGATAGTTTTGGTCGAGCTAGAAATCCTTGGCAGACACGATTATCTTCAACGTCGAAATGAAAAACCGCCAAAACCGAATCGAAACTTATCCCACAAATTTCATAAGCAACAAAAGCAACAAATTGATTTGCCGAAAGTGATCATGAGAAACTATCAAGTGTTTTTTCTATCGAATGTGTTGCGGAATGATTTCATACCGTGAAATTATAAAATTGTTCCCTCTAAAAACTAAGTGCTCGCTTCGGAAAGCCAATTGTTACACATGAAAACACGTTAAAATAATTTTAACGTATTTCAGACTTTCCCCGAATAAGTGCTGGCACTGGGCAATTCGTGCGTGTCATACGATATCAGTCTAATGAATCGCAATGGTGAATCGTCGCGTTCGAGTGTTATCGCAAACGATTCCAAGTGCGTGAGGTGTACCATCATTTT
Organism: Solenopsis fugax; assembly: GCA_003595255.1. Lineage (NCBI taxonomy): Eukaryota > Metazoa > Arthropoda > Insecta > Hymenoptera > Formicidae > Solenopsis > Solenopsis fugax. The sequence goes on from QKQZ01052615.1 coordinate 19,445, forward strand.
GTTACATGTATACCAAGAGATATATCTGATGTGAATACTGGTGTGACAACGAGTGACAAGAGAGAGAAAGAAAGTACGCGAAGGATTTTCATTATGTATCGCAGGCGGCTATAATCATCGTAGCCGGCACAGGCCGGCCGAGATCCTGATAGCCATAGCAGCGACCAGGATCCGGGACCATTCAACAAAGAAAGGATGCCAGGGGGGCGAAGGGGCCTAGTAGCCCCTCAAAACACGTTCCTGGAGAATATCATACGACGCAGTAGCAGTCAACGTGAGTTTTTCCTTTCTTTCTTTTCTTTAATATTATCAAAAAATAAGTAAACAGATAGATATGTCCGAGAAAGCGATAGATTCCTTAGTTAGTCCAAGTTTTTAGCGAAAATTTTTAAGCATCCATAATTTTTTAATTATAAATTGATTGACAAATAAGGGATCTTCATACACACTGAAAGAAATCGAATAGATAATAAGACACTTTTTGGTAATTTTATTTAATAAAGTTTTAATTTGAAGTTTAATTACAAAGAGATAATGCTAAAAGTTAGAATATTGGAATAATATGAATAGCTATTCTCAATATTATTTCTATGAAAAGATCCATCAACCGCAAGTTAATCAAACAATCCGTTATTAAAAATAATGCATGAAAATCTTAGCTTTAATGATAAGCGCACAGAACTTTTTAATTTAGCAATAAAATGAACGAGTAAGTATAAATACTAAATTTCAAACTTTGTTATTTTTTTCAAGTAATTTTTTATTTAATTTTAACCTTAAACACGAGGCATTGTTAATTTGTCATTCTTATATAATCATTTAACATAAAGAGGGAAAATATTATTATTAATTATTCATTAATACGAAACAATATTCTCTATTATAATTCTGCATAATTACGCGAGCGAAATTAATAACGATTTTCTATTGTTGCGCGAATTTTATAGCATGGCATACAATAACATTTCATATTTCTGCGTTTCAAATTTAAACATTATAAATAAACTCTTAACAGTTATAGAAAGATTAAATCAAGCATGTAATTCAATATTGATTTCCCTAATTGGAATGTCTTGAATTTCCGGAATCTGCAGGAATTTCCTATATTTATATACGATCGCGCGCGAAAATAGCAACAGCAGTTAAGCCAATAAATGAAGGTGAATCTATTCGAGGCGAGGTTATATACTTCGATTAATATTTTTCTAAAAAAAATATGCGCTAAGCATTAGCATATATTTCACGTATTATCAGAATTATGACCAATGAATTCTTACTGAAATTTTAAACCTAAATAAATCTCAGAATTGATTAAAAATTTAACAAACTGTAATTTAACAAAAATATAGCCTATGATTTTATTCTTTTGACAACAAATAATGACTAACTGTAAAAATCATGCAATTCGATTTTTTTTCTTGTATATTGTAATATATATTTATATTTACTCACACACTCGTGCGTGAGTGTGAATACATGTATATAGCATTCTTTATATATATAATATATATATACATATATATATATATGTATAATATTATATACAATAATTTTATATTTCTTAGCAAATAAAAAGGAGAGGCAATCGGTGAAATGACAAGCAAATTTTAAAAGTGTGTTAATTAAATAACATACATTGATTGTAATTTATTTACTCATAACAAACTAGTTGATTGTACATGCTTTTGACTTTACTGAGTCTTCAGCATCAAAACATTCAAAATTTTTTTAAGTAATGATTAAAAAGGTAAACCGCGGTTGATTACATAAGATTACAGAAAAACTTAGGCTGCGTACGTGGAGCGTACTGTCAGTGTTATAGCGTCATTTTATCCTTATTTTATTATACATCTAATGCCTGATATAGTAGAATGATGGAATAAGGCTAATAGCGCGCTCTCCAAATGTAGCCTTAATAAGAGGAGGCCAAGTCAAGAGACAGAACATTGTCAAATGGTTAAAATATTTAAACTATAGTCGTCGTAATTCAATAATTCTGGTGCTTTCCTGAACAATACTGCGTCATAGAATATGTCAACGGACGACTTCCAGTATTGTGGTGTAGGCAATAAATAACGTGAAAAATGAATTTCTGGCAGTTGTTTGTTCTTCTGGAGCATGTGCATGTTTGATTCATGTACATACATTTACACTCAACAAGTTTGTTATGAGTAAATGAATTACAATCAATGTATGTTATTTAATTAAAACACCTTTAAAATTTGTTCGTCATTTGGCCGATTGCCTCTCCTTTTTATTTGCCTCTCCTAAATATAAAACGAGCCTATTTAATTATTGACCTTGTTTATATTATGAAATATATTTGAATTATCGTAATTTAATGAACATGCAGCAAAATAAAATTCTTCTAAATCGATCTAAAGCTATACGTGAGATGAGAAGATTATTCAGAATACATGCAGGATTATTTTAATCCCAAAATTGCATTAGTGGCTAAGTGAACTGGTTTAAATGTATTATGATGAGAAGTTAGAGACATTATGTAATAATGAGAGAATTATGGTGTTATACGAGTAAAAGAGAAAAGAGCAAACTTTGTTCATTGCGTATCCATTGCGCGACCGAGACATGCGAAGTTTTTCTATAGCTTTCGTCGGCGTTTGTCATGTTTATGCCAAGTATCGGGGGAGATCTTTTTATAAAGACTGCGGAGTCTCTTAAATTTCCTTTGACATGGAAGATGGAAATCCCTTGCCATTTCTTCGTAGAATAATAAATCCTGTCTAACTTCGAGTGTTGCGCACGCATACAGGATGATGTTGTCACTATGTCTCTTTTCGTATCTTCACGTTGTGCGTCGCGTGACGCCGCGACGCTTCGACGTAAAAACGATGTAGATTTATTCAGACTTCGTTCCCCCGGAAACTATTTTGCATGATGAGAAAGACGAGGATCACGCTGGTAGCGTATAAAGTCATCACTTTCGACTATCAGTTTTTTGTAAGAAATATATAATATTTGAGAAGTTACATCACATTTTAAGTTAGTCGTGATGATTCTGATATTGAGCACTGTTGCGCTCAGATAACTTAAAATTATCTAGGTATTATTTAGATCAAGATAAATTAAATGTAAATTATTTTTATCTTAAAAATTATTTAATTTTAAATTTATCTGAATAAAGATAAAATTGTATATTGTTTTATGTAGATAATTTTTGAGTAATATCTCTGTTTGCAATTAAAAGACATGGCATTTCAGGATATGAAAGCAGCATATATTCTTATTTTTGCTATAAATCTTTATTTCTTAAAATTAAGAGTTTTTTAAATAATTCAATCTGACAAAAAAATTCCTTTTTTTATTTGATCAGTACGCAAATAAAAATTAAAGATGAAAAATATAAAGGGAATATGTAACTTATAATGAGATGATTCTGACAAGGTTCTTTGTAAAAATTTTCGAACCACTTATGGCTTTAGGGCAATTTTTATATTGCGTTATTATTTTCTGATCTGTATAGATGTTACAAAAATTACTTACAAAATTCTATACTTACAAAAATTCTATACTAGGATAAATGATAATTTGGAGATTGAAGCTAAGAGGACAATACTTCATATTCATAAATGTTCACATTAACTTGGCTAACTAAAAAAAAGTCACTCTTCTTTTATGCAAAGTAAAGATAGAAATAATATACATTTTAATGTATAACCTAGAGATAAAATAAAGTCATTTCTTCATCTAGATAATTATCTATATAAACGTTTTATATAAACGTACTGATATTAAAGTGACAAATATAAAATATTTCTTAATATATTTAATAGTAATTTTTTTATATTACCATATCAATTAATTTCAATATGAATGTCTCATATATGTCTCAAAACTTATTAGACCCATTATTTTAAAAAATTCTACAGATGAAATTCAGTGAATAATTACATGTGATCGAGAAATGCAGTAATTTCATGGTTAACATTGCGATTTTACGCGGAGAGAAATTTATATCGGATTGGATAAAATAGAGGAGCGGTCAACCGAAGGATTTATATCTTTATGCCGGAAGCAGAGATATCAAGCGTGCACCTTTACAAAGTTACAATTATCCTATTACAAAGAGAATTATAAAGTCACTGACGCAGTTAGCCACGCTGCAATAATTTAACGGTAGGAGAAAGGGGAAATTATTAGCGACAATAATAGTAGATATTTTTGATGACTCACTGCTCCGGAAGTAAATTACACAGGGCTGATGATGCCAATACGCAAGAGCTGGTGAATAATATACCGCTCGCGCACGCACGCGTGTGTATCGCTTTGATGCACACATTATCGTGATTGGAAATCATCAACCAGAGAAATAGCCGACGTTTGCGACATATAATCAAGTCGGGGTTTGATAGCCGTCTACTGCGCACCCGTTAGTCAAACTAACACCAACTACCTATCGATAAACATCGAAACGTTTCGTGCCACTATACACAGAGCGAGAGGTAATAACTAATGTGTCAATATGCATGTCACGTATTGTATATTAGAGATCGATGAAAAAGATTTTTTCAACTATCTAATAAGATAGTTACAAATGTTGGAAATGAATTCATTTAGTGCTATTATATTATTAATTTTGATTTTCTCTGATTGATCTGCACTATTAATTTCATTATACACATGTGTTTATTATATATACACAAGGTGTCTATAAAGTCTATTCTTATTCTTTGTATTTCGGAAACGATTCGAAATGATAAAAAACCGCAAAATATATGTTCGATCATTAAGAAGGGCTCTTTTAAGGAGATTGAGATTCAAAAAGTGGCCTTTTGAAATGATCGAATACATATTTCGCGATTTTTCATAATTTTGAACTATTTTTGAAATATAGGTATAGAGAACAGAGTTCATAGACTCTGTATACATAGTATTGTGTATTTCGTCGTGAGACAAAAATTTTTTTGGTTTATCTCAAATATATGCTACACTGAGAACAAAATTTTTAACTTGATTAAATTGTTCAACTTGATATTAAATTTCTTCAATTCATATATTTATTATTCTTCAGTTCTAGCATTCATATATATTTAACTTAAATACTTGAATTGTAATAATTTAATCAAGTTAACAATTTTTTTCTCAATGTACATGAAGAGTTTCATACGAGAAGAAAATCGAATCTTTTATACGCCGAAAGAGAGAGAAAAATATGTTTCGAAGTCTCTTTCTTTAAAAATAGATCTTTTTTAATTTCACGCACACTTACATACATATAAATTATTTTTATTTTATATACCGCGTCCCCTTTATGCCCATGCCCTGGCGAGTGCTCAGAGGATTTATAATTTTCATAAAATATTCATGGCACGCCGATGCGACATCGATGACGACCAATTGTGAATTAATTCAACCGTTATAATTCTATCAATTAATTCTATCCAAATTGTTTCTCGGTCTCTTTCAAAGCAAATCTGTTATATTCTGTTTTATTATTTCATTTATCATAAAAGTAAACATTTAAAAATTGCCATGACAATCATAATTTTGTTACATTATAAGAAAGCTCGTGGCAATGGGAGAAAGTAGAATAAAGCTGTGAAAAAGACGGTATGATCTTATTAGGTTTATGGATATATAGTGCGAAAGCATATGCCGGGGAAAGGCCTCTTGAGAAATGATTGCGACAGACGACTGAATTCAGTTAGTATGTTTTACTTGTTACAAGCTTTGCAGCTTTGAAACTCGGGGAAAGTTGGGAAAGCGTGGCATATGCTACCTATTTGTAGCTATACATGATGAGTTCATGGCGCCGTTTTTACATTCGCACACTTATAAATAAAGAAAATTCACTGCCGTGACAGATTGAAGATGATCTTTCATGGAGTTGTATTGTTATATTAACCACTGCTCTCTGTATCCAAATTTTTGCATTTTGCTACGCTGCAAATTTGCATATCTATAAATTGAGGCGATTATATTATGGATAATATGCAAAAAGTGATATCGACATAATGATATTGGTTTTAGCTACAAGTATCGAATCTCTCTCTCTCTCTCTCTCTCTATATATA
>QKQZ01052619.1:0-11172 GCA_003595255.1 Solenopsis fugax
CCTGTCTGCGCTGACCTGCGCTGCCTGCGCGTCCGCTCGGCTACGTCCGGCTGCGGTGTCGGTTGTGATACGCGTCGTCAATCGGCGCCTGCGCCGCGCGCCGTAGCCCGAAAGATAAGCTCCTTCCGCACCGCCGATGTGTCTCTTGATGCCAAGCAGCAGACGTTTAGGAGGAAGGGCGTTGTTTCGCACCAAAATCCGTACAGTTACGCTCAACGTTTCGCTTTCTCGTCTCCTCCTCGTCCTCTTAGCTTCGCTCGACGGAACTCTATTGAAAATAAGTCACACGCTTAAATCTTGCTTCGCACACCTTTTAGGTACGCTTTTAGTTTCACCATCTCCCCAATTATTTATATATTTAAGTGAAATATGTAAATACTTAAATTGAAGAAATTGAATCAAGTTAACACACTCTTTTTCTTAGTGTACAATTAGCTATATCCAACCTTGCGATAAACTCGAAAATCTCGGAGCGCGATAGGAAAAACCAAAACCGATCTGTCGTTTAGCCGGCGCGGCGCGGCAGCGGTGGCGGCGTGGCTTGGCGTGGTTTGGTTTGTCCTGGCCTGTGGCCTGGCCTGGCAGCCTGGCGCGGTGAGGCGAGGCAAGACGAACGCAGAACGCGAACAGTAATATAATCGGATACCGACCACGACTGCCGTCCTCACCTTGGTGGGGACGATAGCGACCGCGCGATTGGTTCACGGCTACTCGGAACAACGGCAGTGCACGAGAGAGGGCAACCCCTTCGCGAGGGGAGTACATCTCATGACGGCCAAATCTACCCGTCTCCAACGATCGCATCGGATCGCAACTCAACACTAATATTCGGTTCTATCGTTTTGCGTTTCGCACGCTCGCGGTCGAGTCTCTTCCAGTTTTCCACTTTGCCGGTCTCTCTTTCCATTTTTGTTGTTCGTGTCTCTTGGTCAGCTGGTCGACGACGACGACAACGACGACATATGACAAGTGGTTGGTACTTGTGGGCGCTCGCGCATATCTCTCTCTCTCTCTCTCTCTCTCTCTTGCCAAGTGACGAAAAGAGGCCATAGTGAGCTGCGAGCTGCGACCAAAGAGAAACGGTGGTAGTGAGTTAGGGCGGCAAGGATGTCCGATTTGCCCCACTGAGAGAAGTCGTGCGACGGCACTAACGACAGCGGCGACAGGTGGGAGTAGTGCCGCTCTCCTCGTACCTGACTTTTATGAGAGTAGGAGAGGGAGCGTCGCACAATACTCGGCGCAACACCGACACCGAGTGCGGGGATCGAAGCTCCAACAGCGGCTATCGGCCAATTCGTTCAGATCCGGTGAGTCATCGCGTTAATCGCCGTTAAGGGAATACGAATATTCGCGAAGGGAATCGAATTATCCCGTGAATAACCGCGTGAGGATGGACCCGCGGATCCAGGACGCTCTCAACGACGTCCTTCTCAAGAGGGATCACGATTCGGTCGACGATTTCGAACATCTCGGCCACGACGGCTCTCCGGACGATCGTTCGGAGCAGCAGCAGCAGCAGCCGCCAATGCTACCGCGTCCAGTTGATGCGCCACGTGTCGACGATCTGCTGCACATCGGTGATTCCTTTCAGCCGCTGGACTCGGTGCTGCCTAGCGCGCTTCTCGACACCGAAGCGAAGCCCGTGCCGGCGACACCGCCGCCTTCCGCGGACTTCGACAAATGTGCGGCCATGGCGCAGTCGTCGGATCCGTTCCAGCAGCCGCTGGACCCGGTCGATCCCAAACTGGCCAGTATGACGTTCGTCGAGACTGAACGGGCCTACCGTCACCAATTCGATGACGACGATTACGACGACGAAGACGAAAATGACAACGATAACGATAACGAAGAGGAAGAGATACATCTTCAGCCGCCGTTGTTACCAATCTCGACCGCGACCACCGTTCAAGCTGTAAGCGACCATCATGACTTTCTACTCTCATCGTCGATGAAAGCTGTCGACAGCGAAATCCAACCGATCGAGGAACGCGACGATTCCGCCGCGACATTGTTTACCGATTACGGAAAACGACACGAGCGTGACGTCACTCTACCGCCGAGCAGCATCAATGTCGACGAAAACTTGATACATAACATCAGATCGTCGGTGCTGCCGGCTCCGGTCAAGTCCCCGCTGATAGATTTTCTCGGCGATGACGGCGAGTCGTCGTCGTCATCAAGGAAGGACAAGGTTAAGAATATTGCTGATGATGATTCATGGAACGTCGTAGAAAGAATGGATCTAAAGCGGGAACAGGCGAAGGTATTCGAGCCACCGACGAAACCGCTACCTCCGTTACCCAAGGAGGCGCAGTACGAGACATCGTCGAGTGACTTTTTAGCCGCCGCGGAAACCGCCAAGCCTTCGCCGCCGCTGCCGCAGCAGATCGCCGATTCGAAGCACGACAGTGTTACTAAACGACGCGAATCACCGAAATCCAAAGAAACCGATCACTCCGTCTCCTCTCGCACGCCGCCAATCGGTAAGAAGAAACAGGAAATCGAGATCGCGCCAAAAGAAATATTCAGAGATATGGGATTGGGTGAGTATGATAGAATCTTTTCATTTCATTTCAATGATAAATATTATCGTGACTAACTCATCCAACTCTACGCGAAACTTAGGTAACCACTGCCTAAGAATTATTCTCTAAAAATATAATTTTATTAGAGAAAAGAAGATGGTAATGGAATACTATTTTGTTTTTTTAACATAACTCGATAAATATTAACGCGACACAATTCTTATCAACACTAGTTTGTTAGCCCCATAAAATTCTATCAATATTTTATCACTCTATAGGTACAAAAAGTTATCAGGTATATAGAACAAACGTAATTTACAATTTACTGAAGAGGGAAAAAGGAAAGGTTTGTAATATAGCAGAGGGGGATCGTGGAATACCAACAACTAATGTCATAAGACATTTTTAATTATAAAAAAATCAAATTAATAATCCTTCGTAGATCTTGCACATTAACAATTGTCACAAAACAAGATTCTGTGAACATTTTATAAAATCGTCAGACACGTGTTATTTAATTAAAACAAAAGTTTGACCAGATTTATCACTCTTTTAAATTTGCCGCCATTTTCCGAAAACAATATTCCTGTAAAATAATAAAATTAATTGTAGATTTAATTAAGTTTTCAACAATAAAAAAAATTACTACAGATAATTTGAAAAACTTGGAAAACTCAAAGAAATCGGGAAAACCCAGACAATATTTGAATATTCGAACAGTATTCCGTACCAAGTCACGTATGTATTTAATATTCGTACACCGAAAGTTTTGACGAGAACATGTTAATTAATTTAGTGGCAGTGCACAAATCCGACCATGTGGAAGTACTTCCGCCTGGTTACAGCGTCTGCTATTCATTGTGATACTTGCTTAGCTATCTTTCGTGTGTTGTATGCACGATTAAAATAGCTGTAACCTGCGTACTTTTTTTTTTTTTCTCTACATAACGCCACGCTCTACTTAATAACCAAGGAACAATGCATTCCACGGGGTGCGTCGACGCGCGGAAAATTGATGATGTCGGTACTGACTGCAAGTCCCAGCCAGTTACGAAGCGATTAATAATAATCGCTGATCGATATCAACAAAGATAATAATCATGCGAGCGACTTTTGTAGAAAATTAAAATTTCGATATTAGGTCATATACATATGTTCATATCTTTTTAGTAACAATAGTAAACCAATTCTTTTTAAAGATTATACGAAGCAAATTTTCTCTTACATTTAAAATATATCCTTAAAATTATGGGATAACATGGACATCAAAGAATTTTACTATAATTTTAACAAATTTCATTTCATAAATTTGTTGTAGAGTGGTAAATTCTAAAAGAAAATTTTCTCTCTCTTTCTCTCTGTATAGAGACTATGCCGATTATTTTCTATCTATAAAAAAACAATTGAAACTTATAATTTATTTATAAGAATGTAATATATTATTGCTGATTTTGTTGTTTTGTAACCGATAATCGTGTCGTTCCGTATGACTGATATCATGAGCTGAAGTTACCTTCTGTTTTGTATTGTATCGATCTGTCGAGATACCTTTCGGTTCCCCCTGTGCGTTTGTTGCGTGTCTTATGAAAACCGAGAAGTGCAAACCCGTTACGTTATATTACGTATGTTGAGATATTTCTAATACTCTTTTTTTTTTTACATTTAATTCTAGATTGTGCAATCTATTTATCTCTCTACACAGAGAAAATTTTCTCTTACAATTTACTCTGAAATCTATCTTAATGAAATAACATGGATATTGAAGAATTTTATTATAATTTTAGTAAAATTTTAATAAAAATTCTTTAATATTCACGTTGTCCTACTTTTTTTATCCCAATAAAAAGAAAATATTCTTGTAACTCATACAAAATTCACTAAAGAATTGTTATCTTATAGTTATCTAATATACGTCGAATTCTTTGAGTTTAGCTAGAAAAATCATTTTTTGAAAGTTGAAAAACTGTGGTTAAAAATTGTTTAATATCACACATATACATTCATAATTTTGCTTTTAAATTGTGTAAACTAAATAGCTACGTGTGGATTCTTTACTGGCATAGGTTTCGTGGTTCGTAATATTAGTCATCGACTGTTATATGCCGCGCACATACAGCTTTGTTTCCCGCATACTATACTCGATGAATGATTATTTTTATACGTGATTCACGCCACACGACCGTGTACGCGCCCCATTTTTTGTAAAAACTTTCTTACAATTCATAATACATATCGCAAAAATACACAAGGTATTTAGGAATAACATTAAAATATTTTGTAAGAGTGCTTATGTGATAATTTTGAGATGCGAGAGGGAATAAATAGTCGGAAAATTTCCGTATTGTATCTCAAAGTTTATAAAATTATTTTCATAATTAAAGTAGGCACTTTTCCGAAAATAAATCTTTTTAAAAAAAATAAGTCAAAGTATTTTTAAATATTTTTTTATTATGTAAATATTCAATAAATTATTTTCACTTGTAGTTTCAATTGTATCTTAATTCACAGTTTTGAAAATTCTGTAACGAATTAAAAACATAAGTTATAGTAAATTTCTTTCTGATTGTACCATATGTTTTGGTACAATCTGTATATAGTATATTTTGACAGTGTAACTGATAAAACAATTGGCGAAAGAGGAGTAATGCTATTCTATATAAAAAAAATTAATTGAAAATATAATAAAAGTTTTCTATTTGGCACTTTGTTTTAAGAAGACTAATTTTATTTTTCATGTACGCGTGCACTTAATTCGACTTGATAGATAATTTCGTGTTTGTATTGATAAACATTATTAATCGCGATTCGTTTTACTAATTCACTTTTTTTATGAATAATCTCTCGATTTTTATTTTTGTACGATAGAGCTACTTACAATAATCGAGAATAGAATCACAGATGTGATTCTTATATTAGGTACATGTAGTGATAACGCATCTATTGTAGCTAATTATTATAAAAATCAATATTTCAATCACTATTATCCTGATGAGCTTATCGAAAGGATGCTCGCGAAAGTGGATTTTTTTTTTTTTTTTAAGTTATAATAAATTGATATAAATTATTTTACTCAAAGAGAGGGAAGGGGGGAAGAGAGAGAGAGAGAGAGAGAGAGAGAGAGAGAGAGAGAGAGTACTTTCGCATCTAATTGTGCTTTCACGTCTGATATGAAACCAAATTATCCGAATTTCTAAAAAATTTAGTTTTTGAAATAATGATTTTACAATAATATTTAATTCAAATAATTGATAAACAAAAAGAAATTCGATAAGAAAAATAATCTGTACAAGAAATTAGGTTTTTGAACCTATTTTCGGAAGTATCTTTCTTAGGACCTATAAGATCCATAATCCAAATATTATATACATAGGTATTATATACATATATTCTAAAGTAGCAAAATATAAAATATTCTAAAGTAAATATTCTAAAATATTCTAAGGTATAAAATAATGTTATAAAGAATAATAATAATATAATTCTCGCAACACAATAGATCTGGTCAAGCCAGCAAAACAACTAGTCTACTCATCAAGTGAATGCTATATGACTAATACAATAATTTGTATGTGTTGTGAATGCGTATTTCGAAATAATATTGTATAAAATTAAAAAATTACTGACATATATAATTTAAAAAATTTTTTCGTTCTTAAGCTTAAGTTGAGTCATCCGATATTTATTCTTGTGTGTTTTATACATGTGAAAGGATTTTCAATTCTGTAAAGCTAATTCGAGGAAAATTCGAGCTTGTCGGTAATTACGTCACTTAGCATTCCCAATGTATAGATCCCCAGCCATTTTTTTTAACAATACTATATTTTGTATTTTTAAAAGTACTTCCTTTACAGAAATGTAATACTGGCAATATTAAATTAGCCAGTAATTATTACTTATTTTGAATATTGGAAGTACTTTAGATTAGTATTTTTAATAATCAAAATAAGTATTAATTATTAGCTATTGAACACTGCCAATATTACATTTCTGTAAGGATTCTAATATATAAATGAAGAATAGTTAAACTATAAGCAATATTATTAAATTGAAAGTAGAAATTAATTTGGAGAAAACACTAAACATACTGATATTTATGTAATAAATTAATATAATAATTAATGAACTAACAGTTGCTAACTAAATAAACAAAGATTAAATATACATATATCTACTACGTCGTTACATGGAAAGAATTTTTTATTAGAATTTACCCTTAAAATTATAATAATCGTGAGATAACATGAATCAAAGAATTTTACTATAATTTTAGTAAAATTTTGTATTATTTTACATAGTTGCTTTCATAAGAGAAATAGTAATAAAAAAATTAGATTATTCAATAAGGATTAGATTGAGCTAAGGAGCCGCGACAGTTATTGTCGAAAATATAATAACATGTACTTGATAATTTCTTGTTGTTAAGGCTGTTATTAAAACAGAACATAAGGTTTGACCTTTCTACTAACGGTCTTCTTCAGTCGAACGAATTTTACATCAAAGATTTGTGTTTGGAGTCCAGACCTCTCCTTATTGTATCGCTCGCATTATTACATCTTCTTAGCCAAAACTTTTTTTGGTCGAACTATTTTTCGCAGAACATCTTGTAAAGATCGTCTTAGATGACCGGGTTGCTGTCTGCAACGCCGTTCCGTCTAAGTCTATCTTATTAAAATCTACGGATCTGAGAAAGCGCTATGACCTATCTTAGACGCCTGATCTGTTATTACTGAGATTAGATTATTATTGATATTTTATTATTTTTTATTTTTGCTTTATTGAAACGTATGTTAAAACATATTCTTTTATTGCATCGCAAGCGTGTGCTTTTTTCTTCACATTTTCTATAGAAATATAATATAATAGATTTTCGATGTTCGTGACAGTCTTTGCGGTCCTTAAATAGCTGTATATACAACCTTCTTGCAGTGTATAGATCCAATATTCGATCATGAAAATTATATTGACCTTAATCTGCACAACGAATTCCTTTCATAGATCAACAGTTCTAACAATAATACTTAATTCTGTGGAATAAAACTTTTTAAAACGTTTAGTAGTTTTATAATAGTACGTTATATTAAAAAATTATTTTTTTTTAACTTTCCATATAATTAAAGAGAAGAAAAAATTCCGAAAACAATACAAAGTCCAAAATTAAGTCGTAAGATGTTTAAAGGATGTTTTAAAGATGTCTTTGCAAAAATTGTCTTTAAGATGTCTTTAAGACATTTTATGACTCAATTTTGGACTTTATATAGTCTAGAATTTTTTTTCCCCATTTCAAATTATAATGGCATAATAATAAAGTATTTTGAAGACCAAAATCATTTGGTATTAAAAATTTAGAATGAATAACTACTCTTTCGCGGTTTTTTTTTTCGCGAGTTTATGTTACTTTAAAATGTAGAATCACTTTGTTCTATCACATATTTCGGTTTTATTTGTAAAAAAAGATTTTAAATTAATAAACTATGCAGTGAGAAAAAAGTTGTTTCAAACTTGACTAAATTTTTTAACTTGATTAAATTTCTTCAGTTCAAGTATTTATATATTTAAGATAAATATATAAATGCTTGAACTTAAAAGAAAAATTTAATCAAGTTGAAAAATTTAATGAATAACTTTTTCTTAATGTGTACCTATTTATACTCAATGTGAAGATTATATATTACAAAAATCTTTTAAATCTCATTAAATATCTACTGATCCTAAACAATAGGAGTTATAAATTATTTAAAGAACATGATCTTTTAATTTTTCTAATAATATACATTCTAATAATGTACATAGTTTAGAAAAATCAGAAAAGAGAAAAAGTTGTTTCTTATTCTTCCAGCTATTATGTAGCACGTACACTCTAATTTTTTTATTTTTAAATATATTTAAAAATTTGTACAAATAATCCAATTCACTTTTTTCTCAACTCAAATATTTGTTTACGAAGTTACTTTTCGATAGATAATCTTTTTGTCAATATATTTGTGAATTATAACGTACAATGTGTATTCGAACCTTTTTAATTCCTTTTCTTCTTGAACTACTTTCGTTTGGATCTTCAATGTGAGGAAATTGTTTCGCTGAGAGTAAGAGAAAACGTAGATTCACAAAGTAACGATAGTAAAAACATACCCGACGCGTCAAACTGTAGTCGAGTAAAGACTGGTCGTAGCTCGACAACTCCACTATTCTTATACTTGAGAAACATATTTTCGACCCCACTAAGATACGGCACGTGTTCTTTTTTATCTTCAATTTTTTATCTTCAATCATAGCTATCATTTGACGCATAAATTTTATAAATTGCGTTAGTTGGATTTCATAATCTTTTATCGAGACACTTTCGCCAAAATTACTTTGCTTTTATTTTTGTAAATTTATATGTATTTTTGCGTACTATTTGAATACCTATACATTTTTATTGTCGCATTATTATTCAATTATATATTGTAAATTGTTTAAAATACGCAATACGCATACGTTTACCTGTGTATATACATACATATATATATATATATATATATATATGTGTGTGTGTGTGCGTGTGTGTGCGTGTGTGTGTGTGGGTGTGTGTGTGTGTGTGGGTGTGTGTGTGTGTATTTATATTTACATATTTACATAATTAAAGAAAAACCTGATATTAAATATTTGCTAATTTTTTATACTTATATTTAATACCAATTTTTTTCTTTAATCATGTCATACAAGTTATCTGCATGCCCATGCTGTGCATGCGTATTTACAGTGTTATGTAAAAAAATTATGTATAAAAGCGAACGTGTATTCGATAGATAGATATAAAATGTTTAAAAAAATATAGGGGGGTATAAGCTTTAAATAGAATATAATTACCAAGCTGATTGAAAAATATTTACTCAATGTCAGTTGAACAATTAACCTTGCAAAAATATAAGTGATCTTCGATTTTGATAAATACGAATTACTTGCTCGAATTTTTGCATAGAACTATGTGTAATTTCGTCACATTTAATTAATAACATAAACTCTTTACTGTAATCACACTTTAATTATGTATTGTCTGTAGTTTTTGTTTATATTTCATTTGTTAGTAATTAAGAAAAAGAATTTATGTGTAGATTACAGCTCACAGAGGTTAGCAAGTCAAATGTCAGCAAGTAACAGATATAACCGCAAAGAAATAATTCGTCCGGAATAATTCATCGCATTACATGCGACATTGCTTTAATCAAGTGTCAAGACCATGACCCTTACGAAATTGAGAATTTTTTTCATTTCTCAATGACGATAAAAGAAGCTGCAGGCACGTAATAAAGTTGAATATGTGTTGTGGTTATAGCTTCTGACTATCAGCAAAACAACGCATTACAATTTAAATCTCTCTATGGAATATTTGATTATATTCCATAACGCTTGTATAATTTTTATCGAAAATTGAAGGAATCGCTTTCAGCAGAAATATCACCAGATTTTTTTTGCAGCAAGAGCTATATTTGCACACATTTAAATTAAATTATAAAAATTTTTTTCTCGAATTAATATACTGTGTAATATAATGATTCACGATAAACGCATTTATTATATTTTGTATTTTAGTTTAGTTAAATATTTGGGAACACTGCTCTCACTGATTGTGCTTCCATATACACAGATAAAGAAAAAAAATGATTCTAATTAATATGGAGAAAGAATGAAGTGGCGATGTACTCGCTAACTTGAAAACAAATAAAGGAGAAGGTTATGAAACCTTTTTGTTTTTTATTTTTGATTATCGTCATCGAAGTACAATACAAACTAAAGAAGCTATTGTAATATTCTCTAACCCCCACCTATTTCATAATTTCCTTTCTTTAGAGATTTATTATCCTATTGCGAACAATAAGTTTCAATTGTGTTAGTTCTCGATTTTCTTTCAATACGTGATTATACTCGATCATACCAATTTTTGTTGTCGAGTTAGAAAAAAATTTATTAACATGGGTTTTTCAATCGATCATCCATTTGAAGGACAAATTATATACGTTTCTCATTTATAGAAAATGTCAACAGTGCACACATAAAATAATTTTGTATATTCGTTGAACCGATTTTTAACTGACAAATACAATAAAGTTATATTAATTTCTTTAGAATTGAACAAGTGTAAAGTATTCTATTCATTTAGTATTCTTTTTTGAATACTTACATTTTCACATATATCATTTTAAATAAACAATATGCGGAATGTATTCAAAACAAGAGAAAGATAAATTGAAATATATGTATTAATTGCAGATCTTTCTCAGCATTCTCTGCAGCATTGCGTACTGCGTATACATGCTCGTAACTCACTTGTAACACTTGCTCCGCACTACATGGTCACATTTAACATTGATTAGAATGTTAATCGTCTAAAAAAAAACTTGAAAAATTTGAAATTTTTGCAAAATTCGAGAAAACTTCTCGAAAATATCTCTTAAAAGATTTTATTTTTATTCTGTGAGAATCAAAATGCTGTTTTTAGTATACTATATATATGTATAAAGCACATAATTTGCACTGTGAATAATTTATATAAATGCTTCGAAACATTTGATTAGCCAATCGGAACAAAGAATGTTGAATGAATGAATGAATTTGAATGAATGAATTTATTTACCTTCAGCATATACAAAGCTAAGAAGGGGACTTG
>QKQZ01052625.1:0-35278 GCA_003595255.1 Solenopsis fugax
GGAAGCGGCGGTGGCGTCGGCAGCAACAGCATCGTCAGCGTTGTCAAGCCAAAAACGGCGACCATCACGCCGGAGATGGTGATGAAGCTCTACATGAACAAGCTGACGCCGTACGAGCACCACGAGATCTTCAACTACCAGCAGATCTACTTCATCGGCGCGAACGCGAAGAAGCGGCCGGGCATCATCGGCCGGCCGAACAACAACGAGTACGACAACGAACAGGGCTCGTACATCCACGTGCCGCACGACCACGTGGCGTATCGGTACGAGGTGCTGCGCGTCATCGGCAAGGGCTCGTTCGGCCAGGTGGTCAAGGCCTACGATCACAAGACGCACGAGCACGTGGCGCTCAAGATGGTGCGGAACGAGAAGCGCTTCCACCGTCAGGCGCACGAGGAGATACGTATACTGCGCAAGCTGCGCGAACAGGACAAGGACAACACTATGAACATCATCCACATGTTCGACTCGTTTACCTTCCGCTGCCACATGTGCATCACCTTCGAGCTGCTCAGCATCAACCTCTACGAGCTCATCAAGAAGAACAACTTCAAGGGCTTCAGCCTGCAGCTCGTGCGCAAGTTCTCGCACTCGCTGCTGCTCTGCCTGGACGCGCTCTACAAGAACAAGATCATACACTGTGACATGAAACCGGAGAATGTGTTGCTCAAGCAGCAGGGCCGCAGCGGCATCAAGGTGAAAAATCACGCAGATAATAAAGATGTAGAAATAGCGATATTTTCCCAAGGGACACATTTGGTTATTCTTCCAATTACATAAAGTCTTAAACGGATTAAAATTCAGACAGCATATTGTTTAAAATCAATGCATAAGACAACTTTAAGATAGCTTTAAGAGTTCCTTAAGATATTTCGTAAAGAACTCTGAAAGATATCTTATCTGAAAGTCATTTTACGCGACAATTTTAAGATATTCTGCTCACTAGGAAAAGTGTATTAAAGTGTTTATGTCTATTTCTACCAATAATCTAATTTTTAGAACTAGATAAGTTAGAGATTAAAGTTAATTTATTTTGATAGAAATAGGCATTAACAGAAGTAAAACGTTAATTTTATTAAACGTAGAAATGATTTTGATAATTTGTACAAATCATTTCTTCTGATCACTTTGTAAATATTTCTAGCTATTTTACAGAATATTGAGATTTTCAAACAATGAATTTTTTTTTATTCACATCCAAATGAATATCTTTTATCCCGATTATATTTTGATATAAAATATGAAATATTTCAAAAAATATTCATTTTTCTATGCAGAATGACAAAAATCTATACAAAAATAAAAAAAATCAACTATTACTAAAACCGTATTTATCTCTATCGCAATTAATAATTTCACTTGTGTACTGAGAAGAAAATTGTTAACTGATTCAATTTTTCAACTTGATTGCATTTCTTCAGTTCAAGTATTTATATATTCAAGTTAAGCACATATCGGACATACAGTCCTTACAAAATAAATAAAATTTGGAAATGTGTTTAATATCACCACTTCAAATAAACTATATACGTATGAAAGTTGTGTAAATAAGGTTATATTTTTATTTAATAACATGTTTTTATAGTTTATTCTTTTTCTTATTAAAAATTAATTTTTTTCAACATAAAGAAAAATCTCAATTTTTTTAAGTATTCAAGATAATTTATACAAAATTTTATTGTGATTGTCTGTTTAGTTACTTTGTAAATAAATAAATGAATAATTTTGTCTATTTTACAGAACATTGCAATAAAACTTACATAAATCATCTTAAATATTTAAAGTACTTAAAGAAAAAAATTCAGATTTTTTTCATTATTTCTTATTTCATTAATTATATTTACATTAGAGCATATGTCTACTTCTTATTGAAATAATTTTTTATTCAAATAAAAGTTGCCACTAAATTTTTTTTACTATTTTTTTACTATTTTTAAGTGCAATATGTCTGTAATTTTTTAAATATATAATTCTCTTAATGTTTTGAGAAATGCCCTATACATTCTTAAATATGTATATCGTTAAGTTAAAAATATAAATGCTTAAACTGAAATTCAAATATTTTATGTATTTAAGTCAAATACATAAATACTTAAACTGAAAAAATTTAATCGAGTTGAAAAATTTAGTCAAGTTAATAACTTTTTTCTCACATTGTGAATTAAACACATATTTACCCTATTTAATGAATACCATGTGCCCGCAAAACCTTACACATATTTTTACATACATGCTTTAAATAAAAACAATTTTACAAGCAAAAATTAAACCCTGTAAAGGTGAATAAACGTACGCGTATCGCACAATCACAAAGCTTATAAATTATTGTCGTGTCCCAGAAACCAATATTTCAGGATTAAACCGCGATGGTTTCCCCGCTGCAAAAAGCGAAGCGCGGAATTCACGGAAGTACAGGTGGCCAGATGAGCAATAGAATCGCGATTACCGTAATATAAACCGCATGTATTAGAATGCGATTAAGGAATTTACCGCGATCTTAAAACATTCTTTCCGAAACCGAGAGAAAATCCACTTTGAGTTTAACAGAATCGACTATAGATTTGTTTCTATCCACGAGTCTTCAAAGAAATAACTTAAACATTACTGATGCAGCGAACTGTTGAATTGGCGCGTGCAAATCTTATATAGCTTGTTGACGCAAGTTTCTTTTGTACAACCAAGGTGCAATGTTTGAAAGCAAATTCGCGGCTTAAGGCTGCATGATACATTCGATACATTCTTTGATATTTCCGATAATATTTGTGAAACAGAAGCTCGATTTGCTCTCAGCGGCATCACGAGAAACCACTTATTATTTCTCGTAATGCGATCCTTTATTGACATTCCTTTGTACATTTTGTATGCGGAAGGCTTTACTACCTCACGTCGCGTCGGAACGACGGATATGCGGTGTACCGACGATATGCATTGATGTCATACGAATTGCGTTCCAGGAAACACGAGCTAACGAAATTTATATATGGTGTCTAGCGATCCTTGGATCCTGGAATTGTTCTAAAATTTAATATATCCTGGAAAATTGCTGGAAAAATCCTGGAATTTAGAACTGATCTAGAATTGTTTTTTTTTCTTTTTCGTTAAAAAATCGAATCTATAATCCATTTTGTTTGCAATGCGCATGCTCGGTATAAAAAAACGATTGCAATAAAAAAAGAGCAAACAAAATGTGATAAACTTGTGAAAGAATTAAAAAATAAGAAAAAAGTAATTTTTAACACAAAGTTTTAAAAGCAAGTGCGGACATTGAAAATCAGATTGATAATATAATTAAACGGCAATAAATTTCTAATTTCTAATTATAAATGTTAATTTTAAAAGTGCAATAAGGCAAGTTATTAATAGAAAACTTAAATTTAATGTCTTAAATTATAAAGTAGAATGTAGCATAGGAATTATCATTTGAATGTTCGTTAAATATTTTTATAAAGCAAAAAAAATTTGTTCCAAATTTGTTTGCGTTTTTCAATTCATTCGTCATATAAAATTCTAATTTGAATACAAAACACGATATTATCAATGAAAATTGAGTAATAAAAATTTATCGAAACTTGGAAAGATAAGAATTTTTATCTTGGAATGTCCTGGAAATATCTATAGTATAAATGAATTGGCTATTATAGCTAAATATCGCTAGACACCATGTTATATCGTTTTATTTATACGTCATCTTCCCTACTTTGCTCCTTTATACGTTCTTATCCCGTCAGAAATATCAGAAATATTATGGAATAAGAAAACTATTTTTTGCACGTTTTTTTTCCGTGCTTCCACTCCACGAGCGTTCGTGAGACTAGGTTTTCAATTAATGTTAATCGATACTCCCGCTACGCCCACGAAACATTTTCCGTGTACACAGGCAGCCGCGACCTTTAGCCCCGTTCCCGAACGGGGATCCGATATCGGTGAAATCGCGCGGAAGACTGTCCGGAGGCTGTCTTTTCCCCTCGCGAATAATACGACACGATGCGCTTCGAAAAAAAAAATTGGCCGAGTTCCTCGAGTTCACGGCTAACCGACAAACCGACGAACGAGAGGAAATGTCGACGATGTCTAGCCGTTGCGCAGACACATTCGCGAGACAGACGTAAACTCTGTTAACCCGACATTATCAAAGTGAAATGTATTTGCTAAAGTAGGATATGTTACGAGTAAATCCCAGTTAATTTAAAAATATGTGAAATTGACATGGCATTCTATTAATATAAAAGAAATAATTACAAATTTTTTTCTAGTAGCACTTTTTATAATTTTCGAGTTCTTTATAAAAATAAACAAGAATTCAGCATTTTTTACCTTAAAAAAAAAACGAAGAAAAGCCATGCTAATTTCGCAAATCTAACATGACACCTCCCCCTTTAAAGTATAAGAAAACAACAAATATTATTATTTTTAATAAGAGTTCTGGTTAGTACTGTTCGAGTTTTACTACTACTTGTAATTTGAAAAAAATTCAAATAATTAACATTTTTTTATACGAAATGTATTTGCTAAAGTGGGATTCTTTAAATCTCGGTTAATGTTTGACCTCAAGTCATAATAAAAAAAAATTTTTTTAGAATAGCGCTGCCAGTTACTTAAGTCACTTTTTATCACCCTTGTTTTTACTATCGTCTAAAATGGATCATTATAGTCTTTTTTTTTTTTAGTTAACGTAAAATTTGTAAAATATAAGCGTTTTATTCATATTTGCCTCGTTTTACACATTGAGAACAAAATTTGTTAAAGAACTAAAATATTTAGTCCGATATGTGCAACTAAATATTGAGTAATTAATTTTTGGTTAAAAAATTTGAATAATTCACATGAACTATACCTTTTTTGTAACTAATTGTTGAATCAATTCAATGTTTAGTTGATTGTAGTAACTAATTTCCAACAAATTTTTTTCTCACAAAGGAAACCCGCCAGCAGTACATCACCAATTTTAATAAAATTTTATGAGTGTGTAGTATTAATTAAAAACATTTACTACAGTAAAGCCATAAGTTGCGATATTTAGGCATTCTCGGAAAAAATGACTAAATGATTAAATATTTCTAGCACTTATAGTACCATTACAGAAGAACGGTATTATAGGACTTTACCGTTATATAAAAATAAGTGTTTCTACAAATCGTTATTTCTACAACGACCTCCGAGTTAAAGGTTTTTTTTTCTCCTATGGATATTCCGTCAAAATGAGTGCTAGTGTAAATGAAAAAGAGCAACAAGATTTCTTCTGTAACAGTACTGTAGGTGCTATATATAGGTATACAGTACTATGGATATGGAAATATTTAATCATCATTTTCTCGAGAATGCCTAAATATCGCAACTTACGACTTTACTATAGTATGTTTGAGTGAATACTACACATTCATAAATAAAATTTTATTAAAATCGGTGATGTATTGCTGGCGGGTTTTCTTTGTCAGTGTAACAATTGCTACTCGTTCACTAGATACTAATCTGATGTTTTAGCATTTGATGTTGCACGAACCGAATACAAGTGACACAGTTGATATAAAATTTGTCACGCTGCCAGAAATAAAAACGCAGAGATAGAAACAGTTGCTAAACACACAAAAGAATATTTTGTGCATAGTTTTTCGCGACCGGAATTCTGTAACTCTTAACGACAGGATCAATATCGTTATATTGTTGTTGCGCAGATATTGTATATGTAGTAAAAAAATTGCCTAACGAGAAATAATGTAACAATACCGACACTATCGTTAAGAGTTACAGAATCCCGCTACAACTCAAAGATATGAGCCGGTATTCACATGTAGTCCATTCTTATATTTAAGTTTACTTTTTAGGTATAATCTTAAGATGTCATAAACCTATCTTACAAAGCTGTATTAGCATCTTAAGACATTACTTAAGATGGTATACTCTTGAAATAAGAACTGACTATGAATACCAGCCGTAGTCCACCCAGTACTCAACTGCTCGTCAGAATGTCATCTGGCACTGTCCCTAGTCGTCCCTAGTCGTGGTCATTTCGTCATGCTACCAACGTATCTTCCAGATGAAACTTCATTTACTGCAAATCCAAGTGTACAAAATCGTATAATCACTTTTTATGCATTTGTATGTGTTATTTTTGCACATTTTACATACATGTGTAATTTAATGTTGATATACATCTAAGCGTGTAAAAAGTACAAAAATAACATGTATTACAAATGCATAAAAATGGTTACATGATATTATACACAAAAATACTCATTTGGATTGGCAGTGTTTCTATATTTTTGTAATGTATTGTTTAAGTACCTGTTCTTATAAATCTTTAAACTATGCTCTAAAAAGAATTTGCAATATGTTAAGCTAAAGATAGACTCGGAGAAAATAAGAGTAAAATTTTTTTTTGCTTAAATGACCTTAATTACTCTGAAAATTTAATTAAAAATGTCACTAGTCATTTGATTACTCTTTCAATGCCTGAAAGATTGCTTTTTGTCACTTTTTCTGTCAAAGAACCGTCACTATTTCACTTTTTTTTTTATCACTATGACATTTTTATTAATGAGCAATTGTGAAAAAAAAAAACATGTTTACAACACTCGGACTTTGCCGTATCCCATCTTAATAACGCGCCGCGTTAAATAACTAGTTAGCTGCTAATGCTGCGTGCAATTTCCTGCATTCGGTTTGTCGGAGCAATTCGCGAAACAAGACGACGGGCACAAAAGGGAAAATTCCTGCAGTAAGGCTACTGCATTTCAGATACTGCTGACTGCGATGCATTTAACACTGTATTGTTTACGACGATGGAAACGGCGGGGAAAGGGGGTTGTGCGTGGGCGGGTGGTAGAATTCTTCGGTGCAATTCTGCGATTCCCAGGCGGTGGCCCGTGAGTCCGCGGGGGATTCCGGTGTGTATGTTCGTGTTGGAAATTCTGGTCCATTATCTATGGCACCCCTGCTTCCATTTATGCTTTCAACGGTAATTGGTAGAATATATAGTTCTCAAGATATATCGTGCTCTTCTTGCCGTCGTGATTTATATGTATTTATATTTGCGCATGAATTAATAGCTTAAATATTCTATACGAAGAACTATGAATATTTTATATCGCCACACAGAGAAAAACGTTACTTTACATTCAATATTTCTATTTGTCTGGCTTACATTTACTTCATCAAAACAATATATCTTTAAATAAAACATTATTTTGTTGAATACAAATTTTTTAATCTTGTTGCGTTAAACCGTATTGTTTGGCAGAAAAAAAAAACACAATTATCTGAAACAATATTTTTCTATGAAATAACATTTTCTTTGACCACACAAAAAACATTACTCAGTGAAATGAAACATTTCTTTGCATAAAAATAATATAAAATATGTCTGGTCGAAATAAGAGTATTGCTTTTGAATTTAATGCTTGAAATAACTATTTTAATCACGTGTCAGTTTTTGATACGCAGTAAACTTGCGCGTTTCAGCTATTAGCAATGCATAGGCACGTACATCGTGTTTAAAGATCCGGTGTTGCCGAAACGGGCTGCGGCTCCAATCATCTTCAATTTTTTCAAGTTCTAACATTGGGGATAAGATAATTTGTTGTTATAAAATAAATTTCATTAAAGTTTGTTTTATTAAAAATGAACAATGCATTTTTAAAAGCATGGGCTTTCCACATTCGCTGTCATTTACCAGTAAATATTCTACATTATAATATTTTTTCTGTATATAACGTTTCTTGGCAATCAAGATTATTACAGTAAAAGTTTAGTAATGTATTGAAAATGTATATTTTATAGTTTATATCAATAAATGAATGTAATTAAAAATTAAATAATTATTATTCAGGCTCTTATTGAATTAATCAATTAAACAATAATTAGGGGCTTAAGAGCCTAGCTTTTTATTTCAATATTATAATAATTATCTGAAGAGCGCAATATGATAGTAATATTAAAGAAATTCTTGTCTGTTTAACGCTACATAATCTCATTTTGATGTTTCAAAAATAAAAAGAATTCTATTCTCACAAAAGAAGAATATTCTTTTGTGCAAGACTCTTATAAGCAGACGATGAACGTCCAATATAATTTTTATTCTCGTGCATTCGCGCTGGTTATGTCATTACTTTGACTATCACTCCAATTCTCGAAATCTCGGACAATACCTGGTATCCAGGGTATACGTGGGTATTCCGAGTCCTTGCTCGGTCCCCTACTTCCTCATCTCGGCGATGAACGTGCAAGAACGCGCCTCGTGCAAGTGGGAATCGCATTATCTCCGCCAACTGTAGCATTCGCACGCAAGTCCGCAAACTTTCCGAGTAAAAGGCCTGGCTGGCGGGTCGTGACCTTGCGAGGCCGCACGGTGGTTTACTTTGACGCCGACCTGCTGGCGCCCGCGCCAGGCCGTAAAGCTGAGGGGCTAAGTGCTGGAAATGGGCAAAAATTAGATTTGCTTGCTCCCTCTAAGTGGCCGTAACCGATGGGCGGCAAGTTCCGATGGTCTTCCGTCGCTCGGTAGGATTCTGACGGGAGGCCGGCTCACGGCGGGGCACGCGATTCTTTCCGTGTCGCTGCGATTATTCTCGCAGTTATTCGACAAGGTGCTGACACAGCGTTTCCGCTCCTCCGTTTTGATCCGGCGATCACGCGACGGGGACTTGAGAAATCGAGATGACAGGTTCAAAAACACAGATCGGCTTCACGAATTTCTTCTTTATTTATTTTGCACGCGCGAGACCGACGGCAGCAAGGCCGATAAATCTTGATGTGAACGAGAGAAACGTCACCCCCTAGTGATTGATTATTATGGAATCTACATAAAATATCAGGGGAAGCTTCGATACAATTTCGGGGCGAATTTTCAAGACGTCGTCGATGGATCCTTGTTGCCGGACGATTTCCAATTTCGCGATCAAATCCATTGTTTTTAGTTGTTATCTAATGACGCGTTAACGTGTACGTATCAGCGCGCTTTCAGTAAGAAAAAGAAAAAAAAATTGCGAGAGGAAGTATTAGAGATCTCCGTGAGAGTTAGGATTGAATGCGGGGCAATGAGTCGTGCGAGCGCAATGAATCGGAATCGAATCCGTACCGAGGCGAGGCGGTGCCAGGTTTCTTTCCCCGAGTTTCACGCTTGCACGGTTGACTCCGCTTCGGATTCGCCTCGAGCCTGTCGAGACTCCGACGCGCCCCGGAGGCGCGATATTTAACGCGATTCGATCCCGGCTGCGAATGTTACTGCAGAAGGGGCGATTGCTATTCGTAGCAGGACTCCCGGAAGTAATTGCCCGGAGTTACGCGAGGCCGATTATGAATATTCATGCACAAGCCGCCCGACCTTACGTTTTGATCGTCGTGCTTTTCCAATTCCACTCGCCCAATATTTGATTTCGTGACTCGCGCCAAGTTCTCTTCTCGTGCCGTTTCATCATTATCCACCGTAATCAATCTTGCGTAAGGAGATATCGTTACGGGGTCACGCACGATATCGCACGATTTTACGGCACACGTTTGTACCGCTATCAGGCTCGTGCACTTCGCTCCTTTTCTATTGAGCACGGCAAAGTGGGTCACAATTCGGCGATAAAATGTCATAGAACGCCTTATTCTTTACGTGAAATATTGCTTCACATTCAGCGTGTCCGAGCTAATGCGGCAAGCGTGTAATAATTTACATTGTAATTACGAGCGATAATAATTTATATGAAATTATGCTTATCAATTAATTATATCTTGAATTTGTAACGGAGTAGTAATATCACAATTTACGGATGCGCTTGAGCATTAATCATTCGTACGAATAAAGTTAATATCGCGCGTTAATAATACGCTAATATCACGCGTGCTTCGTGACCGCCATATATTTTTAATCATTACGAACGCGACATTTAGAGAAGCGGGAGAAAGAGGGAATTATTTACATTTATTAAAATATTATTTATCGCGTATATAAAAGGCGAATCAAGTAACGGTATGTAAATAGAAGGTATGAGTTTTATTATTACGTATCGCGCTGTGTTTAAAGCGAAACACAAGTTCGCAGGACGTCAGGTATCTATTAATTACGAAACACACGCGCTTTACAAATCTGCCTGTGTGCACGTCACGTACGTATGCACACGTACACGTACACGCGAAGCTGCGTATTCCACTTTGATGAGAATAAATGGATATATCACGCCTGTGAACTACTTTTCTCATTGTCGCACGTTTCCTATTGCTTGGACTGCAATGAATGTATTTAATATCCTTTCGCGAATCTGTGTCTCTCTTTTTCTCTTTTAACTTGTTATCGACTTAGATTAATTGGCAACTGGGAAATGATATATCGCTTCCGTCCAATCATTTTCTAAATTAAATTAAGAAATACTTTGTGATATGTATGTCGTGCTCTAAGGTTTAAAATCAATACAAATTCGTTAATAAGCTATTATAGCTAATAATTTAAATTTAATACGGTTGAAAAAACTTTGAATTATCACAAAAAGGAAAGTAGAGAAAAGATATGATAGAATTTATCAATATAAAAGAAATTGAAGTTTTTTTTATTTTTTTAAAAGATAATTTTAAATAAATAAATAAATTTAAAATTATCTTTTAAAAAGATAAAAAAACTTTGATTTTTTTTATATTGATAAATTCTATTATATTTTTTTCTTTATTTTTCTTTTTGTGATAATTCAAAGTTTCATTAACTTTATTGAACTTAAATTATTAAACAATAGTCTAGATCTGAGTTCCATACCTTGATTCAACTGATAGATACTTAGAAAATAATTTAAAATTTGTATATTAAAATTTGTTTATGACCTCAGCTTATTAGCCAATTCGTATTGATTTTAAATTTTAGAACATACATATACATATTACAGAGTATTTTTTTCTCGACTTTTTGAGGTACATTTTTTGTAAAATAAAATATGATTATAATGCGTAATAATCATGTATTAATACGAACGTGTTTACATGAGCTTTTTAAAAGTTGAAAGTTACACTGTGGATGAAATGGGAAATCAAATGGTATCGCGTTATTTGTATACATTTTTTTCATTTTATTAACATTTCGTCCATATTACACGCGAATAAATCGTGAATTTCACACACTTTGACTTTCGCGCACACGCACGTGGGAATGCCTCGTTAAATACGAATTTTTGGTTCGGCGTCGAATGTGTTAACCCGATAACTGTAATTTTACAGTTCGTATTTAACCATCCGCGATATTGTAATGTATGATGTTCGCGGTATGATCGGCACGGAATGGAAAGCACGCACGAAATTTGATAGGTGTGGAATTCCATATCAGAGATACATACATACGGGGGAATATATTTATACCATCGATCGGTGCAGTTTTGGATGTAAATTAAGTGTTACCAGACATGCCTCTCTGTGAGATTGGATTTGCATATATCGAATGAAACAAGTCGCCGTCGCGGAATAAATACGAAATTGAAGGGAATTGAATTATTCGATATTTTAGCTCTTTTTTTCTCCCGGGGGTCACGGCTGTTTTTCCAAATTAAAATTTAAAAAAAAAAGTTTGTTCACAAACAGGTTAATTGTTCATCAACGTATTTTATTACACCAATTAGGGAACAAAATTGGCAATTATCGGAATACACGTAGGATGCTAAATATTGTGCTCGCACATTTCGCCCGCGGATGTAAATTAAACGGTAAAAACACATTTAAATACGGTTGCGTTGCCGGGCATTAAAATAACTTCCGTTGAAAGCAATTCTGTTTACGAAGAAGAGCGATTCGAACTAGTCGGAGAAGAGGTCAGGAGAGAGAGAGAGAGAACAAAACTTGCCACGGCGCGAAATGTATTCCGGAACTTTAAAGGAATTCAACAGCGACGGTTGAAATTTACATCTCCCGCGACCCCACGCGAGTTCCTCGCATTAATATCCGGCGGAACAGGCAACATACAAACAACCGTACAGAATCTGGATTCCCTCGGTATCCAGATTCCCGAAGGCAAACGTAACTGGAGCAGTCCGGCGTTCGCCTTTCGTTCCCTTCTTCCGTTATCTTCATTACCGTCGCGGTCTCATTTTGCACGCGGTCTTATCGATAATTGTTCGCCATTAAAGAAGGTCCTCCGTGCAAGGAGCAGAGCGAGCGAAAGCGGTGAGCGAAGCGGAGAAAGGGTGGCGACGTGCTTGTTCGCCTCCCCCTGTCTCGCTCGAATCGGTCGGCTTTTCGAGGGCGACCGTACGCTTAACGACAGTTGAAATTTTCCGACCGGCTTCGATAACGGGCGACCGAGGGAAGGAGCTCGTTTCCTTCCCTCAGCGGATAGCGCTTCCGGCGTCTTGCCGATCGATAAGGCGCACGTACGACGTGTATCCCGTCTTTACACGCCGGCGTAATCGCGTGAACGGATCTAGATCTGCAACGACGATCTTCGATTGACTACTCACTCCCAGGTTGACAGAAATTAATGTTTGACACCTGTCTACCTCGCTCCTCGTCTTTCCGCCAATCGCGCACGATCTCGCGCGATTTCTCGGGAAATTCGTTTCGTCAGCGATTTTCGTGTGTCACCGAAATGTTCGATACACGTACGAGAAGTAGCGACAGCCAAGTATTCGTCGATCTGTCCTTGCGCGCGCGTCCGTCCCCGAGACATTTTCAGAAGTTAGATTTTCATCTAGAAGCCTAATTTCTGCACCTCCCATTGGACGCCAGCCAAAAATCACTTCGCGTCGGCACATCTGGAAGCGATCGCGAGAAATGCAGTATATAGATATCAGTTGAATACGCTGAATATGTCGCCTCTGATCCGTGCTCTATCTGTCTCTGATCGCAACAAGTGCCGAATCTGCGATTGTTCAACGAGACAAATTCGAACGCATTCGCAGCATGATTTATTCTCTCTATCTGTGTACACAAAATAGTTTCAGATATTTGTTAACCTTAGAACGCTATCGTCATTGAATTATTTATTTATAATAAATATAATTTTATGATATTTATAATTTAGTTATTTATTTATGAAATATTTTCACATTTAAATTAAGAAAATAGCAATGCTGGTCGAAAGCAAGTCTTAGTGCGCAATAATATTTTAATTTCTTAAATGAATTTATACATATACATTTACAAGTTCCTCCAAACTGCGGCTTGCATGTTTGCCGGATTTTAAAACGCAGCTATTAAGTAAAAATGTAATCACAAAATTAAATTGTTAATTAATTTAATAATTTTGCTGTATCTCTACGACCGCTCCCCCCTTTCCCCACCTTCCCATCCGCCACCCTATCTCGAAGATTATAAACAATTTCTTGAAAAGTATTACCTCGGACAGAGTTTGAATCTGGATTTTCTATTGTGCGTCTTAGCTAGTTCGACTATCGAGATGCATGATAATTTAAAGAAATAATCTGTACCTTTATAAACATAAATCAGGGAGAGTTGCGAAATACATACAGTATCATTTATTCTTTATTATATTAATTTCCCATTTAATATTAATTTTAGGCAAATAAACGTTGGAAATTATAGTTTGATATTTTAGATAATTATTATTACAATGTGTAACCTCTCGCAATAAATTAATTTGTTAAATGCCTTTTTGAAATAATTAAAAATATATACAATCATTAAATAACACTTGATTTATTAATAAAAATGTGTTGAAAAAAGAATCTAATATTTAATAATTAATAACAATAATGAAACGGTAAAAACATCGAAATAAAATTGGCTTATTTTTGTAATTGATATATTTTTTATTCATATCAATTATTATTATCATGTATCAGTCTTATATTAATAATTTTATTATAATTTGTGTGACATGATTCAGAAAACTTGATAGATTTTATTAAAATATCAATTTAATCTTTATTAAAATTGCATATATGTATATAAAATAAATATGAAATATTCTACAAATCTTATGGGAAATTAATAAAGAAATGGTATGCATTTGGTAACTCTTTCCAATTTATAAAGATCTGAATTAAAAATATTTTATAGATAAATTACTAAATTATAAATATCATTAAATTAGAAATATGAAATATTGTATAAACCTGTTACGAAAATATAAACATTTATTATAAATTTGCATTCTCATAAGATACATAAATTAATTAAAAATTAACATCAGTTGTACCTAATTTTTTAAAACACACAAAACAGATACAGTAACTTATAAAATTTTTGTTTATATTTATATTTATTTATCATTTACTTTGTTTATATTTATTTCTCATTTATTTCTGCCATTCAATACTGCTAAAAATATAAAAAAAATTGAGGTATAATTTAGGCGATCAGTATGTATTCAGCAACTCTCCCTTAACTTAATTATTAATTAATTAATTAGAAGAGAAAGAGAGGAAAGAAAAATAAGCACACTATGAAATTCAATCTACAGATTGTGTACATGTCAAATTTACATATAATACTATTCCAAGATTTTAAACGTAAATGAATAAGTAATTCAGAAATTTTCCTTTGTTCGATATCGAGCGATGCGACTTATTTCATTCCGATCTGTGTATATCGTCAGACTATCGACCAGCGAACGAGAATCACCATGAGATTCTCGCGGGCAAGACGAAGAGAGCACGGAGAACACGGCCGATTAATAACCGCGACGCGATTTTCGATAAGCGATCGCGATGAATTCAAGCGCGGCCGCGAATATCCATTACTCGTCGTTAGCGGATCGGTATCGCGCGGTGAATACGGTCTGCGTGTCCGGGGATTGACGGATACTACATCACATGCGGAGATCCTATGGGATAGAGGAGAAAAAAAAGGAGAGACATTGCTCCGGCATATGGATCGCGTGGGCGAGTCAGATCGCGCGAGGAAGCGCCGAAGACCGCGTGCTCCATTTATCTATTCGCATTGAACAAATGGCGAAGTTTAACCGCGAAACCGGACGAACTGTTTGCCAATGAAAATCACGCGAAGCAGAAACTTCCGCTGGTATCTTCGGCGCCGCGGGGCGAATCGTTCGATCTTTTTCGCCTTTTTTTTTGCCACTGCCTTCTCTCCTGAATTATGACGCACACGTCAATTTGCGAAAATGGTACCTGTTAAATTAATTGCGCGATACGCGTAATGTGACGGGAATGAAAAATAAAAAAAGAAACGCGAACGAATCTCGAAGAAGACGGTTAATCCGAGAAACCGGTTATCGATCTATTTATCGGAGGCTTGCCGCGATAAATTTATTAAACGTGAAATCGTTAAGAGCGCCGGAATCTCTATCGGTTCTCCATCTCCACCAAGGAGTAATTAATTCGTAGAGTATTAGGTTAACCCGCTCTCGGGCCAGAGGGCTCGTTCGAATTCGATACCCGCCCACATTTACACGCGCGGATGTCGTAATATATCGGTATTAGCGTGGGCACGCGATCGTATCGACGAGGCCTCGGCCGACGTCGCGTTTAATAGATTGAAATCAATTAATTTCCCAAGCGCAACGATTCAATCCCGATTTCTCACGTGCCGGGGAACTTCGCGGGTGTTCGCGGGTTATTCGTGGGAAACACCCGCGAATGAAGACGGATCGGGGAATTGTATCGGCGAAGGTAAGTAACTTCGCCGCGCGGCGTGGTAAACAATCCGAGAACTATTCCGTTGCAATTCTCCCTCGACATACTTGAACGGGGAATAGAGGAATATTTGCCGCTAATCTCGTTAAATCTCGAAACATTTTCTGATTGATGCTTCTCGATATCGATGCATCGTCAGCGCAACGCGGAATTCGAACGATTAATTTTATTACAGATGCCGAAACTGCTCGAATACTTTTCTAACTGACACACACATAAATATAAATATTTATATTTTATAATATATTGATACATAAATATAATCACTAATTTTCATTTATTTAACATCATTTTTTCCTGCACGCATATATGTATGAAAGTCGCCAATACCGGCAGTCTGTTTTTGGCTAATATTTCTTAAAAGTTAAAAATAATACTTTAAAAACATAAGTATAATAGAAACTAGAAAGTGTGTTTTATTAGATGGTATAGCTTTATAATACTATTTTGTAATAATCAATGTTTTTGACCATAATCTAAAAAGAGTGTCTAAGAAATTAGCCTAGACAGTATAATAATAGCAGAATTCAAAGTTTCATAAAGAAAGAGTTAGCTGTAAAATAAATTGATAAACTAATTAATAAAATATATTTTTATGTATTAAACAACAAAGTTTTGTTTATAAAATTGAAAGGCCAGAATTGAACCTTTCCACTTTATATGTTTTTATTAGTAAATCTGATGCGTCCGACGATATTTTTCCTACCTTGAGGTATTAAAGCAAATATGAAAAGTTCATGAAATGTCTATCAACATTGTAATTGAAGATTTCATAGTTATAATCTATTTTCGCAGAAAGGTGGTCTGTTTTACGCTGCACAGCGATTTTATGTTTCAACCCGCGTTATGAGGAAAATATGAAAGAGAAAATTATAAACAAAACAGTTTTAGGAAACTACGAACATATAAAATGATTTAATATTATCAATAATATACTCACTATTGTTTCAATTATACAATTTGCAAGAAAAAATCATTCAAATTTGATTTTCGTTTTTCAAGAATTTGTTTTTAGCAGTTTTTATTTCTTTACTTATCTAAGCAGATGTTTTTATCAGTATCAATACAGTGCAATGTATACAATTTCCGAGAAATTACGAGGGTGCCGCTTTAAGAGGGGTGGGCCAGTATCGGCGACTTTCTTCTATATAAAATATATATGCGCGCGCAGGAAAAAATGATGTTAAATGAATGGAGATTAATGAATGGAAATTTCCTCAATGGAAGTTCTCACTTAAAAGCGAAGTTTCGCCATGCACCAGTTGATTTCGTATCAGCGATAGCGATCAAGAAGCCCACGGAGATCCCGCGCACGTTGATAGCGGGCACTAATGGATTACTTTCTAAGACGTTAATCCTCGGAAGTCACGATGCATCTGTGCAGACCCGGGACAGATATTCCCCGCGATAAACTTCACGGTGGAATGCGATATTACGACTTAAGAGGTACTCTTACAGATTTTATGTTATAGATATTTCAACGAGATACGACGGCACATATACGGAGAATTTTAATTGCCTGATAAATACATATGCGCATCGTGTGTCCCATAGTTATGTAGCACGGCAAACGGAAATTCTAACCAATTTGCAAACGCGTTTGCGCGATATATTAACAGGAAGTATTACGGACGAACGTAAACAGACGATTGTGGACGAATGCAAATTTACGCGAAGCGCTTTTCTAATTGCGGTTCTGAGTGAGTTGCGAACAACCTACTTAATCAGATTAAATAAAACGCAATACACGTGTACAATTCAATAACATCGCGTACTTAAAACAAGGAAACAAAACTGTAATTGATTGAAAAAGCTGAGTTTAATTAAATGTATCGCAGGAAAATGCAATCGACCGTGCACCCAATAATTCGTTGCACCATCGTATTTTCGCACCATAATAATTCTAATAATAATAGGAGTTGCCTCGATGACGACGACGGGACTTTCGAGGCACTAACGATCTTATTGGCTACCACTTCCGATAAATCGCTAATTGGGTCACCGATAATGCGCCCAGCGATCGTGATTTATCTTGAACGAAGGCGCGCCGTCTTCGAATAGCGGCGCGCGGCTAAAAATAACCCGGGGCGCATCCTTCGTTATTGTCTGAAACTGACGCCCACGATATTTATGTTCCGCGGTACCTCACATCAAGGTTGCCCGAGCTCTAAAGAAAGACTTTCTCGGAAGAGATCTGCCTCGGCGACGATCGAGACTCGCGCGTCGACTCACAACTTTGTTTAACGGCGTCGCTTTCTTGAGCGGCCCGATGCATCTTCTCGCGTCTCATCCCGGTGCGTGTGTGTCGCGCTTTTTTTCCTCCCGAACATCCTGAACACGTGTCGCGACGTGCCCGTCGCTCGATGCGTATGCGTGTGCTTCAACGCGATGGAACGATTAAGTATTTCGAAACGAGAGAGTGGACGAAATTTGTAATTTGTAAGATCCACTTTAAACACGAAGTTGTGCGTAAAGCGGATCTGATAAATTATGAGCGTACATGTACGACTCCGTGTTTAAAGTAGACCGTGCAAAATTGCGGGCTTGATCTACTTTCCGTCTTGTAATGAGACAGCAAAATGACGTGTTAACGAGAAAGAATTATCTCGAGTTAAATGTTGTACCTGAGTTAGTACTGGACATTTCATTAAATTTTAATTAACCCTCCAGAGAGTTAATGTGCATCTATATTAGATCCTTATCGTCAATTATAAATCTTGAATTATATTATTAAAATAAACTTAATATTAATGCTTTTTTATATAAGTTATATCATGATGGGCGGGGAGGAGTTCCTTAAAATTAATTAGTACTTTTAATCAACATAAATTAAATGAGTCTTACAGACCCAGCGTTAATTGTATTACTTTGACGTAAGCTCCGAAGGGTTAATATATATAATTATTATACATAGGGTGTCCCAGATTTTTCCGTAAAAACTTTAGTAGTATGCTCTATGAGCAGAAAAAATGTTATGAAAACACATGTCATAAAATACTTTATTAAAGTTATAGTAATAATATGAAATATATAAGAAATAATTTCACCAAATTATCGCACAATGTGCCATTTGCTGTTCCAGTTGCCCAATCTAGTTGGACGAAAGTATTTCTATTTATTGTTAGTTGCAAATATTTTGCATTATTCTTTAGTTTTATGACTGTTATATATATAACATTTTATTTATAAAATAATAAAATATTTTGAGTAAATTTTATTTATTATTCTCCAGGCTTTTGATGTAACATGTACACTTTTCTTCAAAATTCACAGTTTAAATTTAAAGTTAGTATATATAATAATACAAATTACCACAGAACTAAATAACAATACAAAATATTTGCATGCAACCAAGTGGAATGCTTTAATCCTACTAAATTACTGGTATTTTCGAATAAAATTTCGATCATTTTCCACATAAGTTTTTGTAAATGTAAAAATAAGAATTAATATAAAATAAAATATAGTTTTTTAAATTTCAGAACCGGGAAATCCCGAGATTTATTTATAAAATAATATATCAAAATATAAATATTTTAAATCATTAAATATAGGACATCGACCCGTGAAAATACAACATTAAACAAAACGCATTATAGGTCATAGCTAAAGCTTAATGCTAATATTTATTGTGTGATTTTATATACATTTTCAAGTTCATGAAACTGCGCGTCGAATAACTTTTCGGTCTTGAAACACAGTTCTAAGTTGAACAAGAATTAGTATCACGATATTAAATTGAAAATCAATTTAATAATAACTGTTTCTAAAGTATCTAAATAAACAAGTATCTAAATTGTGAGAATCTTTGCCCCCTTAAAAAGCTGTAAAGAAATTGTTGAATAAAATATAAATATTTTAAATCTTTATATTTTTGTTTTAAAATTTTGGAAATATAAAAAATCAAAACAAAACTGCATTATTCTCAGGTGTTAAAAATATAATTATTTTTAATATAAGATTGTTAAGATTTTTTAAGTAACTATATATCTTTTTATAAAATATTTCAAAATTTGCATTTAAAAACATATGTCATGAATAATTATAAAATTGAAGAACAAATTCAATATTACATCAATATCAAGCTTGTATTGACATGGATAAACTTTGAAATGCAAACTTAGGTGAAATTGTTTCTTATACATTTTATATATCTTTTATTTTTGTATCATTTTTAAATAAAGCATTTTAGTGCTATGTTTATATAACATTTTTTCTTATTTCTGCTCATAGAACATGTTACTACAATTTATGTGTACATAAAAACCTACTTTGTATTATATCGGTTAAGAAGAACGAAGACATTCATTGTAAACTGAGAATGAATTATAATCCATTTCATGTTTCTGATCTGATTTATAAGACCGGATTAACGTTCTCATTCGTTCGGACATAAAGGCAACAATAAGTCTTGAAGGGGGAGATGCCCCCCGTATGAGATTTCTTTTTGAGAGAAATTTCTACAATCGGGACCGTCTTGACTCGGGGACTCTCCATCCACGAAATTGTACGTCTTTACTTCATGCTCCAAATATAAACCCGCGCATCCCTCCCTCCACGTGGATCTATTCCTGGATTTGTCTCTACGACAATCTCTCCCTCCTTTCGATAAACAAGGGTGGACTAGTGGTGTGTCTTGGCAGTTTTCCTTCGGCCGGCCGGTAGGCTCGAAACTTTTCTTTACAGCAATTTTGGTCACTCTATTGATACTTCACGCGAGCCTCGTGAAAAGAATGGAACAGGGGAAGAGGCCCTGGATAAACTTGCAGAAGTGGTGCTTCAAAAGAAGCCAGGGGAATTGATCAGAGAGAAGAGTACTACGTATGTTATTTCATCCTCTCCAAGGAGCAGACAGTGATTGATTCGTACAATCAAATTTATTTGTAAAATTGATATTACGAGAGGCTTCGCCGTATGTTTTTTTAACATTTTTCGCAACGACTAAAAATCGCGAGAATATATTTGATAAAAATTTATGAAACTAAAATTATTATATAAAAAATTAATTATGTATAATTAAACCCATTGAGAAACTATAATTACATTTCAATTTATGAAGTTATTGTAGTTAACGCGAAAAATTGCGATCTTATAAATAAGATGTCGGTAGTCATACAATAAACTTCAATAAATAAAAGAAGAGAAAGAGAAATTGTTTTACTTTTCTGGCTTCCATCAATATCTCGAAGCAAACTCGCAATCACTAAGTGACTTCTTGAAAATAATGGTACGATTGCAAGATACAAAAGCGCCTTTTTGCCGCTTTTAAGTCGCAGGGTAATACTTGTAGTTCGCATTCGGTAATATACATCGAGAACATAAAACGCCTCGTGTAAGCTCACTTAGTTCACTCAGAAGGACTCAAAAGAGTGGGCGTGGTAAACGTGCTAGGTTTAAATGTAACCGATGAGGCACGGTCAAACGCATTTTGAGAGTACCTCGGAGGCGCAGTTGGAGCTCGGTCGTAAAAATAGGGAACGGATAGGTTTCTCTTGTCCTCTCTCTCTCTCTCTTTCTCATTCTCTCTGCGTTCACTATTAATAGACGAAGTAGTGCGTCGATGCCGATAGCGCGTCTTTAATCCACGCTCGTCTAGTTTATCGGAAATTTATCCGGCGTGTGCGGTGCAGCCTTGAGTACGAGACTAATTCGATTTTCGCTGCCGTCTTGAATAATAAATTCCATCGCCCAGCAGAGATCGGCCAGTGCCGGATTTTTTTACGATCGGCGTGAAACGTTTGCGGCGACAAAATTGCTAAACGAGCCAATAAAAAAAAAGAAGTAAATAACGAGTCTTTCGAAATCAAAACGATTTTTTATCGACGTCTCGTACGATGATTTAGGATATTTCCGAGACAGTTTATTTTGTCACGGGGACGCGGCCGTAAAAAAATTTATCATGTTTTCGTCGATTGGATTTCTACACCTACTTACGTTGTAAACTTTGACAGGTGGAGGCGGAGGTATCGATTTATATGTATCTCGACAATCCCCGATAAAAATCGCGGTATTTTATGTGCAATTATCTGACGCGTTAAGACAGTATTAATACACACTTGAATTAATACTATCTGGTTTAATCCTCGTGTAGGTAAGCGATATTTAGATTTGCCGCCACAATCCATACACATTCATTCACATTTACCGCCATACGTCTCTCATCCTCGTGGTTTCAATTGTTTCACGTCTCGTTAACAAACAGTTGTCGTAATAAAAATGTAACGTTTATTTGCTGATGCTATCGCGAATGTATCCGGCCTGCCGTTAACACGCAATAGCGCAACGGTATTAAAAATAATAAGCACATCCTGGCTGATTCGCGGCGGCCGGCTGTCCGGCACTATCTCTACGACACGATTTCGTTTGTTACCGGATCTGGCGAAGGTGCGCGGGTCAATGAACTTGGTTCAGTCAAAAATAACGAAGGAAGACAACGACCGCGCACCGGTGTTACACCGGCGCGTGACGCCGGCCGTCGCTCTCCGTCGTTTCTTCTGAGCGAGAACGTCTCGCGTATTGGACATTTCCTCGTGAACAGCGCTGGGCAAAAAGTATTTCAAATACAAAATTGACAATCTTAGTATTTGAATTATAAAATACAACTATATTTTGTATTTCAAATCGAAAGATTAATTATCAGTATTTTGTATTTTACATTTGAAATACTTTTCGCCCAGCCCTGCTTGCGAAGATATTTTTCGATAATCAATGCCGCTGCACAATATTGATTACAATTAAATTAAATGTTAATCATTGAATGTAATTAACGAGTACAATACTTGGAAACTTGTTGAATCGACATTACACTGAGAGAAAAAATGTCTTACAACAAAAAGTTTTACTGAACGCAAAAAAATTATTTACTCGGTGGATCCTAATAGCTCATTTATTTGCTGTCAAATTATACATTTCTGAATTGAATATTTATGTAAATAAAATAAAGAAATAATTTTTATTCAAGTAATTTTTTCTTACAGTATTAAATTTTTACTGTTAAACTATTTTTATATTCAAAATAATCAGATTTTTTAATATAGGAAAACAATTAAGTTTAATAATATTATTAATTTATTTGTAAAATCCCATTATTTAAATGTAAAAAATGTAAAAGTACAAAATTATATATTTAAGGTAATATGTCTCTATTTACTTTAAATTAAATATTTTAAATAGAACAAAATGCTTACGTTGAAATATATGCTTGGTTTTAAGAAAATGTATTATACGATTAAGTCTGCACGTATATTTTACTTTTTCGTATCGAAATTTATGTCCGCGTGCGTAGATTTATCTGTTTTTCGAAGATCGATCAATGTTTCTCTGTATATTCTTTAAGATCGACTATAATGTAATAGGAACTCGAAATAATTTATTCATGCCTATTTATCAGACGCGTTCCGTGCTAGTGGCGAAGTGTGCGGAAGCAACCTCGATATTTATCCGCGTCGTTAATGGGAAAATACGCGAAAGCGTGAACGTAAAATTACCGCCGGGCGCCGCCGTTGTTTCGTTGCACGACCTGCAAGTCAGAAATTTATGCAGCTCGTTTTCCTCATTATAACGATACGCCTGTCACAACTAATAATTTTGAGACTAAGCTCTCTCTCTCTCTCTCTCTCTCCCCCCTCGCTCGTTCCCTCTCTTTCGGATGCAGAAACGGCAGTCGAGGCAATACGGCGAAATGAGAGAAAACGTTCGTTTTCTGATCGCGAGCCAAGATCGATGGGTCAACGGGCGTATCGATATCCATTCTTTCTCTGCCTGTCCTTCTCTCTCGATATCGCTGAATGAACAAGTCATCTCATTGTCTCGCGCGCTTAATTGAGCCGCTGCTGCCGCGCCCACTTGAAACGTTATAGCCGCACGAGCGGCTCTGTTACGGCACTTCCGCGCGGCATAAAGCGACCGCACGTGGCTTACGGTCACGTCGAATGCGCCGCACGTGGTTCTCTGTTTTACGCCCGTTTTTACAGTCACCCTTCCATGCGGTGGCGATTAATGGCAAACGGGCGGTTCGCGCGCCGACGAAATTTCGGCCAGCTACAACAGCCACGTCGAAGCGTACGGACGCGCGTTATTAATGCAACAATGTGAGCTTCAGCGACGCATAAATTATTTCTTCCTATTAAATTTTGACGTACACGCGCTCCCATTCGTACGCTGTATTTCGATTTTTATCGGACTCTGTCTCGTGAGTAGAAACGCGCTTTGCGAAATAATTTAGCGGAAGCCTTGCACACATATCGCTCATTCGGTACAAGAACGACACAACTAAAAAATCATAATTAAAATGGAGAGAAAGCCAACGAACGGTTAAAACAGTCAATATAAATAATATAAATCGTTTTTGAGTTGTTTGTAAAAAAAAAAGAAATCTCTGATGAAAATTCAATACATCGAGTGAAGAGCTATTAATATTGAATAAACTCTTTTATAATCAGCACATTAAATTGTTATAATTAAAATCGGGAGAAAGCCAACGAACGGTCATAGTAGAATCTTACTATTAAATATTAAAGTATCAAATTTA
This sequence comes from Solenopsis fugax, assembly GCA_003595255.1. Lineage (NCBI taxonomy): Eukaryota > Metazoa > Arthropoda > Insecta > Hymenoptera > Formicidae > Solenopsis > Solenopsis fugax. The sequence goes on from QKQZ01052625.1 coordinate 24,100, forward strand.
AACCAGTTTCTTAAATTATATAACATTTTGTTATTTTTAACTTCTACATGTATCGAAATTTATTATTTTAACACAAAATATGTAGTTAAAAGAACCTTATCTAATCAACCCTTTCTGTGAAAATAAGTAGCGTCGATATTAACGTATGCACCTAGTAAATAATAAATTAAATTTGAATCAAATTTAACATTTTTATACATAGAGAAAAAAAATGCTGTTGATTTTGTTTTTTAAATAAAACTAATTTTTTAAATCTATAATATTTTTGTAGATCACATTATCATTCTTCGACTCATTATGCAATGTCGTCACATTTATATAAATAACATCCTAAATATTTTAATTTTGAGTCTAAAATCGATTGAACATTGACGAATGTAATCGTTAAGTTTTCAATTTAAAATATTGATTATTAACAGAATTATTGTACAAAATGTATTTAATTGAGGCCATCTTACCACCTTCTGTTCTATATAAAATCACATGAGAAAATATTATTGAGCACCAAGATCCGGCTATGATCGTTCGTTGGCTTTTTCTCGATTTTAATTTTGTCTTTTGAGTTATGTCGTTGTAGCAAATGAACGATGTACATGCAAATAAAACATTTTAGACTTTAAGTGGATCTACATATTTTAATATTTCAATTTGCGGACATTCTTTTAGATCTCCGGTTAACATTTTCACCAGAAATACTAATCCTGGAATTGATGTAACTCGACACAGAAATACTTGTGGACATAGTTGTCGATATCGATATGACGAAGCGTCAATATCTTGCCTGACGTAGCGATCTCACGACGGCGAGGCCGACGTCTCCGCGAACTCGCCCGCTTGTATATTCCGCTGCACTCTGACGTTCAAATATTTAAGCAGCGAAATTTATGAGGAATCGGGCACATAATGTAATTCGAGCCTCCTGTACGGTCGGGAACATCGACCGTACAAAAGCGCGGTCCCGGGAGAGGCGCTTTTAGAAGCGGCGGCTATATGTGTATCCATTTTTCTTATCCATGTCGCGTCTCGTCTCATCTCGTCTCGTCTCGTCTCGTCGGCGTCGCTTTAAATTTGCGGCGCGGTTGCATCACCTTCCGAAAGAGTCAATGAAACGGACTTTCCTATCCTGCTTTTTCGCGACTCCGAATCGATCGCTGAATGAACCGAGCGTCCTCCCATTGTTGCGCCGCGCTCCAGTCGAGCGTGCCACGGAGAGATAACGCATCGCTAACTTTGCGCTTCGGGAAACGGGACTGGGAACTTTGAGGATCAGCTAATGTGCCCGCGCGCGAAAGAGAGAGAGAGAGAGAGACCCCGAGAAGGAATTATCCTCCCAGAAATCTCTTGCTCGAGATCCAAGTTATTATCTTAATTAAAACGAAGCAATTCTCCGGAATTATTTTCTTTAATTAATATTTCACCGTGCGGCCTCTGTGTGTACACTTTACTCTCCTTCGTGGCAAATTAGAACTTAGGGTCGGGCTAGCTTCGAGCGCTAAATAAATGAATACCGAGAATGCGGGCCTCGGTGTGTGCCACACGAAAGGAAAGAAGAAAGGAAACGCTGCTTGTGTAAGCATCAACCGTAAGAGTCCCCTCTCGGCCAATCTGCCCGTCTATCCATCTATCTGCTTATTACGTCCGTCTTGGCTTATTTACGGTTGATGCTTACAGGCATTTCTTTCACTTTTTTTTTTCCACGCGCCACACGCTTTCTCGAATCCTTTTTTTCGCGAAGAGGTGTACATACGCCGCGGCGTCGCCGCGTCGGCGCGATCGTATTAAGACTCGAAGTCGCGACGGGGATCCGCGAGAAAGAAAGAGAAGGCTGCACTTCCGCGACACGATCGGTAGACCGGTTCTACCCCTCCCCTTCAAAACGAATTGAGCACTCGTCCTTTTGCACGTAGTCCTGCGCGCCTGTCTATGCGCATACCGCGAAGGAGAACTCGCGGGAGCCTGATTCGCGGGAACGTCGCGTCGCCGAGTTGCGAAATTTCATTTGGCGCCGAGTTATCCCGATGCGTCCAACTTCTCCGTCTACTTGTCCATCTATCTGCCCATTACGTACATCTTGTCATTTATCTACTTATCACGCCTGTCTTATTTAATGAAGACAAAATAAAAATACAAAAAGGATTGCTGACACTAAATTTTTTTTACATCTTAATTACGTCGTTATTGTTAATAGCGTAATTTCATCATTGTTCTCTTATTCGCTTGAATAGTATTAATTTTATTATCAATATCAATTTCTGCTTATTACGCGCGTCTTGTCATTTGTCTACTTATCACGCCTGTCTTACTTAATGAAGTAAAATGAAAACGCAAAGAAGATTGCTGACACTAATTTTCTTACATCTTAATTATAGCGTTATTGTTAATAGCGTCATTTCGTTACTATTCACTTATTACTCGGAATAACATTATTCATTAGTTTTATTAGTTGGTATGTATAAAAAATTTGATTCGTGCTACTTTCTCATCAAATTTGCAAATAAGTATTACAACACGCGATTTTTAAAAATCAAGAATAAATAAAAAATTAAATAACTTTTAAACTAATAAGAGAATTGTGTCCTTACTGGTTTAATAATAAGTATAATAAATATAATAAAAGCATTTTTTACACAATATTATTTATTCAAACGTAACAGAGCAATCTATCAAATTTTTATATTTTTGATAATATTTTCGGATGTATAATACATACATCTTTGATAAAGATAAAATAAAAATATGAAGAAGACTGTTAACATTAGCATCTTGTGGTGCATTATTATTGATAAAGTAATTTCGTTATTATTCACTTATTAACCTGAATAATATTAATTTCATTATCAATATCAATTTCTATCTGCTTATTATCTTGTCACTTGTCTACGTGTCACGCCTGTCTTACTTACACGGAAAGGATAATTTTGCTAAAATATAGAGCTGAAAATAATTATGTTAAAACATTAAAAAATTTATATTGGACGTTTAAATTGATTGCTAGGCTGTTAAAATTTTTTGCAGTATCATCATGTTTGAACTTCTCACATAATTATTTTAATAGTCTAACATAAAATTAATTTCTGGTTTCTATCTAGCTAAATTTTTTCTAGCTAGATACTACACTAAAATTGTTCTTTCCATGTAAGAATACATCGGATATACGGTCTCTGCAAAGTAAATAAAATTTGGAAATGTGTTAATATTAACGCTTCAAATAAACCATATGAAAGTTGTGTTAATAAGATTATATTTTGATTTAATAACATATTTTTATAGTTTATTTGCTCTATTTGTTATTAAAAATTAAGTTATTTTTTACATTTAGAAAAATCTCAATTTTTGTGTGTAAGTAGTTTAACTATTCAAGATGATTTATATCATCTTTTATTGTGATTGTTTAGTTATTTTGTAAATAAATAAATTTTATTTATTTTACAGAACTGATCTCTGCATCGCAATGAAACTTTACATAAATCATCTTAAATATTTAAAGTACTTAAATAAAAAAATTCAGATTTTTTTTTTTATTATTTCATTATTAATTATATTTTCATTAGGACACACTTCTTATTAAAATAACTTTTATCGAGATAGAAAATCGTCGCCAAATTTTTTCTACTATCAAATGCAATATAAAACAATCTGTATTTTTTTCATAATTTTCTTAATGTTTTGAGAGAAATGTCCTATACATCTCCTTAATGAAGATATAATAAAAACAAAAAGGATTGCTAACACTATTTCTTTTACGTCTTAATTATCTCTCGTGCATTAATGTTAATAGTCTAATTTCATTATTGCCCACTTATTAGCCTGAATAATATTGATATCATTATTAGTATCAATTTCTATCTGCTTATTACGCGCGTCTTGTCACTTGCCTACTTGTCACGCCTGTCTTACTTAATGAAGACGTAATAAAATGGAAACACAAAGAAGACTGCTGACAGTAGTTTTTTTTACATCGCGCGTTATAGCGTAATTACTTTAATAGCATGACTTTATTATTGTTTACTTATTAGCCATGAATAGAAGATATCAATTTCATTATCAACATCAATTTCATTATATCTTTTTTATTCTCTTTTTTATGGAAGCATCGCATGTTGCGCGCTCAGGAATTTTCATTCATCCACCTTTTCGAAGGTTTTCTCCCTCATAACGGAAAGCTCGGACGCCGCCCTATAACACATGCCGTTGTATCGCCAGAGGTGCACAACACACACGGCGCGCACAATCCTTTTAGTGTGATCCTCCTCTACGCTCCGCCGCCAATATCGACTTATTTGAAACATGATAACTCCAACGGCCATATAACTGTATACCACTTTTATATACACATCGTCGACATCGAGGCAGCGGCGGGGAAAATAGAATATGACCTTTTAAAAAAAGTTACGGCACTGCTGCTTAAAGTCGCTAATATTAAACCCGCCAATACTACGTGCGCCCAATAAAATGTCTTTGACAAATATGGGAGCACCAAGAGGATCGACTTTATACGAAAAGTTTCATTATCTCAGAATGCTGGAGCGGCATATTAACTAGTCCCGTTTTGTACTTCACGGCATGTTATACTTTTATCACTAACAATAAGCGAAGCTTTAATTAATCCCCCGGCTGTAATTATTGCGGTTAACACGCTTTCAACCGAAGCACAATGCACAATGTGTTATAATATCCGAAGTGCACGCCGCGTCGCTGAATTTACGCAACGGAGTCACGCATTTGCTCACTTTCCGGCTGTATCATCGAGGGTCGTCGATGGCGAACGGAAGGCGCGCGAGAGAAGTGCCTTCTCTCGCCCGATCGGCGCGGCGGCCCTCACGATGATGCAGGAGCCAACCGATCGTGTGTCAAGTGCAGCGTCGCGTGACCGTCGGAAATAGAAAGACTGAATTACGATCGGGTAGCAAATTGAAAATTACCTGTGGGCCCCGTTTTCCCGACCTTTTCGACGAAAGCCTGGTCCGCGATCCGACGCAGTAACGAGGGCATATTATGCAGTTAGTTGCGTAATGCAACGCACTTCATAGACTCTCAATGCGTGCACGAAGCTCTTCGAGGTATTCCGATGGACTATTTCGCATTGCGTGTACGTTTATACGCATTATATGTGTAGCACATGGAGAGAATTTTAGAATTTGACTCAAAATCATGCACGGAAAGAACGATTTTGTCAAAGTGTCTAAAATTAGCTAAATACAGACCTGAAAATAATTTTGTTAGACCATCAAAATAATTATGAAAGATACTTAAGCATGATAAGCAATGCAAAAAGTTTTATTAAAAAATTGTGAATTGTTTTGTTTTCATTTTTTAATAGCATTCTGGTAATCAGTTTGAGCGTCTTATATCATTATTTTTATGGTTTAACAAAATTAATTTCAGATCTGCCTATTTAGCCAAATTTTTTTAGGTGCTTTTCAGCAAAACCATTCTTTTCATGTGATAATCGTGGGGCAACATGGTATTTCGAAGAATTCCGTTTCTCTAATTTTGTTAGTGATATCTACCATAATAAAACAGAGAAAATTATATAAAATGCTTTGAAACCATGTTGTCCTAAGATTACCATGATTTTAAGAGTAAATTCTGAAAAAAAAATTCTCTCAGCGTAATACACTTCTCTGAGAAAAAAAAAGAAAATTAAATCTTTTATGTGAACAAAATATTCACATATAAATACATTCTATAATTCTGTTCACTTTGAGAAGGGTTGAAAGTCAATGAGTTTCATTCCCTTTTCCATTCCCTTTGTTTGTCAGTCAGTCTCTATTCCATAGCAGAAAAATGTCGCGGCTCCTAGATTAAATCTAGTCGGTTGGTTGCTTAATGCAAATCGAGTGAATTCAACGAAGAGTAAATAAATGTAGATCCTTAGATTAAATCGAGCGGATTAATCGCGGAATAGAGAACGACGCGCGGCGATGTACTGTATAATTCGGAGTAACTGTCTCTGTTTTGCGTGATTTTTTTTTTTCAGCGATCTCGCAGTAGTTACGCGAGCCTGTACGGGAGTCGTTAAAGAAAACTGCCGTAAAGCGGTACCCCCGCGTAAAAAGTCAACAATTTCTTGCGATCGAGTAATAACTCTGGAACATTTCCAACAATATATCCCGATGCCTTATTAGATCTAGACATCTCGGGATCATTATGAAAGAAGAGTTGCTCTCCAATTACGTCGCACCGGGAAATGCGTTTTTTTTTTTTCGTCAACTACGCGTCCGGGGTCGCTTCTCGATAAATAATATGCTGTATGCGTGTGGTCGAGAGGACGAGGAGAAAAAAAAAGAAAGAAAAATGAAAAACAGTCTGGCTCGGAACGGAAATCCGCGCGTTCCATGATATCCGGTCGGTCGGTTGGTGTCGAGGGTTGCCGAGTCCGTGTGGCACCGTCGTCGTACGCCGTTAAATGTTGCATGATATTTCAATTTTATGCGCCGCGCGAATGCGTTCGCTCATACAGAAAGTATATCGTGAAACATATTGCATAAATTTGCGCCGGAGAAGCGTACTTTTGTAAATTATTTATAGCCGCTCTCCAGATTTCGGGGGACAAATAAATGGTACGTCTCTCGCAGCGAAATTACGATTTAGTAGGTTGAGTAAAAGAATATTTAGAATAAAAAACAATTGACGTAGTGATCAAAGAAACGTTTTACAAAAATCTAATGTGAGTTTTTTATTTTGTTGAAGCGGAAATTTTAAATATACAGAAATATTTAAATGAAGTATCATTAAGTACTCGAAATGTTTGTAAGATGTGATTTCTAACGTTAATTCAAGATGAAAACTTTATATGACTATATATTCGAAACGACTGAATTTCAAAGATATAAGATGACAAAGTTGAAGAAAAAATTTCGAAAACTACTAGGATGATTTTGATGAAACTTTGTATATTAGAACATGCAAATAATCCGAGTAGAAATTTTTAGAGAAAACAAAATTTTTTCCTACAACTTTGACACTTTGAAAGTAATCCTTTCGGACACATAGTCATATGAAACTTTCGTCTTGAATTAGCGTGAAGAATCATCCCTTAAAATCTTTTAGAATACTTAACGACCACCTATACTGTTAAAAATGTCATGAAATTCATTGTATTTTCAAGTTACATTAAATTTAATGTATCTGTAACTGAAAAGCATGTGCATGAAATTTAGTGCACTTTTGATAACATTAAATATACATTAAATGTTTAATGTGTCTGCTTGAAATTTGTTTCCGTTACATTACATTAAATTCTGTTACCGATTTTTGACCGTGTATATAATTATTTTGTTAAAGTGAAAAATTTAAATAATCAACTTGTAGCAAGATCAACAATTTTTTAGTGATTTTAGCTACTTTAAAATACACGTACGTTGCACGACGTTACATGATGTTGCGTCGCGTTTCAAGAGCCCGATCGAGTTATAACTTGCTATAACATATACATCGCTGTCTCATCGTTCACCTTACGCTTATTCATGCTCGTGCCCGTCATCGGAAGATCGGCTTCTATTCATTTTATCGATCTAACAGCAGCCTCCGTCGTCGTCGCGCGACTTTTATTTCTTCTCGTAAAGCACGGAAGCGGGGTCGTCGCGAAACGCGCGCCTACGACAAATTATTTCCCGGTGAAACCCGACGACATTTCCAATCCGCAATTCGCCGTATGACGGAATAAAGTTTGCATGATATCACGGAAACAAATTTCGCCTTCCATAAAGGGTTTTATTATGTTGAAGGGAAAGATTCTGTATCTGTGTCGGTGGTATAGATTTGAGATTTCACTACGGAAATCAATCGATTTAGACCTATGATCTAAAAATAACGAAACTTTAATCGGTATTAAATATAAGCAGAGGAACAAACAATATACAGTTTTATATATGATATTATCTTTCTACGCCATTATCAAATGGTATTATACATATATTCCGGACTATATTCATTATTCGAAAAAATGTTTTAAGTAAAACTTACTTTGTTTCTTATGATAAACAATATTATTTTTTGTAAGTGAAGGTGTCCCTCAGGTCAAGAAGAAATTTTTGTTTTTAAATGAAATTATATAATTTTTTTTTACATAATGTGATTCTTCTACTTCTGCATGTAAAAGAATTAGAGTTTTAAAAAAATTAATTAGTTTACGAGATATTTTATACTTTTTTTTATTTTACATATTTTTATATAAAATATATTATGACTATGTACTCATTTTTATTTGATAAGTGTATCTTAAAATTTTTATACACACAAAATAATGAAACTAACCAACTGTAAAGAAAACACATTATAACTTAAAAAAAAATTGTGTTACTTTTTGAAAAAACAATCATGTGTTTTTTTGTTTACATCAATTGATTCGTGTCATTATTTTATAGATGAAGGTATTAAGATACAATTATCACAACGTTACGAGATATTTTATGTTGTAAAATACCTCGTATTGATTTTAATAGCTCTACTTTAATAGTTTTATGTGTAAAATAGTTAGAAGAATCATTTTATGTAAAAAAAATTATATAATAAAAAAATTATATAATTTTTTTAAAAAAGAGCGAAGGTTACCTTGAAATCTCAGAGACACACATCTTCATCTATAAAAAAAATCTGTCCACGATAAGATTCCCTTTGAATCAAAGTAAGTTTTTCTTAAAACATTTTTTTTTTTTTTTTCAAATAATAAATCGTTCGAGAGATAATTCTGTGATGAGATTATAATTGTATAGGAAACGTAAAATGAGTTTCGTCCAGTAATTACTAATTCATTAATGAAAGATGTTCAAGGCTCCGCTTAATCGAATCCCGCGGTTCATCGATTTTAGCTCTCTGAATATTTTACACTTTCCTCGATAGCGAAGCACTAAAAGTATAATAAACGTTTAATTTAATGATACCATTACATTTACGGGTGAGGACAAATATAGTGCATCTATAAGATCATTTTGACCATGAATTATAAGTTGGTTGTAACGTATCTTTATCACGAAAACTGTACACAGAAATTCTACGTTTATGTTCTTTTCTTCCATAAACTCCTAAGAGGATGCTTTTATTATTCAGCTTATGTGTGGAAGAAAGCAGCTCCCCCGTTTGCCGTGAAATATTCAGCATTAACGCCAACAGTAAGATGCTAAATTGATACATTGGCGTCCAGAAAAATCTCTCTCGGATCTGCTTTAAATCTTTTCAAAATTAACTCATTGAAATAGCAATCGCCTGACTCAAATACGTGATTGATTAACCGATACCGCTACGCTTTGCCGCGACTTTCACGAAATTATTTACTAAAAATTAACTTGTGTGCATAACGCGCATCGATTGTTCTCACGGATGGAACAGCGTTGGGGTCGAGACGAGGCGGCAGCTGAAGTATTTCCGGTCAGATGCGATCGGCAGCCTTGAACATAATACGTGGTTTCTGAAAACTGCGGACCGTCCCCCTTCTATAGTCTAACTCCGTAAAAACGTCGGGAACAAGCCGGGAATGCATGCAAAGGAATCGATGAGAAACAATATTATTGTACAAGGTACAATGCACCTCATTATACACATGATAAGTAGCGCTAGTGCGCAGTGCTGGCGACGTTAGTAATATTTTCTATCTAATGGTATCTCCCGCATCACACACATCGTCTGGCTGATATTAAAGATAGACAGTGTTTGCCGTTTATCTATATAAAATTACCTAGATTATACCATAATTTCAAAAGCTTGGAAAAAACCGGAGCTTTTCAATTTTTCCATGGATTTTTTTTTCTTGGCTCCTTTCCCAAGGGAAACAAATTTCATTGGAAAACATTCATCTACAAGTTGAATTTTTCCAATAAATTTTTGGAATAATTCACCCACAACCGAGGAAATCCGTGGAAAAATTGAAAAAAAAAACGGTTTTTTCAAAGCTTTTAAAATTATAATTTAAATGATAAATATAGACAAAGGGTGCGTTTGGAGAGATCGCTATTAGCGCTATTTGTATTTTCTATCTTTATCATTCATAAGATGTAAACAAGGATAGAATGATGCAAATAGCGCTAATAGTGTCTCCCCAAATACATCCAAAGAAACAGCTTTATCATATCTTTAACTAGATTATTATAATGTATATTATCTCCATTTTTATCTTGGATAAAAGAAATGTTATCTTTTTCAATTTATCTAAGATAATGTGAACAATAATGAGAATGAAGTATTATCCTTAGCTCCAATCTTCAAATTATCATTTGTGCTAACAAGAAAAATTTTTAAAGTGATAACAACAGGGTTGCGTTCCGAAATTTACTGCCAGTAAATTTTTAAAAGAAATTTTATCATTATATAATATGGTTTATATATTCCTTCTATTTTTTAACTTTGATTTTTATTTGCGTATTGATTCAAATCCAAAGATGAATATTTTTTTGTCAGATTAAATTATTCGAACTTTTACTTTTAATAAATAAATATTTAGAAATAAAAATATTAATATATTTTTATATGTTCCTATATAAATTGTTTTGTTCAATAGCGATATTATCTGAAAATTACCTAGATAAAATCATATATTTGATCTTTTACCTATGTAAATTAAAATTAAATAATCTTTATCTTATCAAAAATACATTTACATGTAATTTATCTTATCTGTATTTAGATAACTTTAAATTATCTAAACCAAACACTGAAGATAGAGTATCGATGTCGGAAGCACGCATTCAGCGTCTGGTGGTGAAATAAAACCGTGCAATCGGATTTCCTACTCGAGTATTTGCCCACTTGGGCTTAACTCTTGAACACGTGGTTTGGAATTACATTAACGTCGTCCGCGTCTCATAATCAGACTACTTGGCTCTCTAAATTTATTTTTTTTTCCGCACGGATTTTATCCGCTCTCTCACCGATCTCCGTCGTCTCTCAACGTTTTCTCGGAATTATTAAATTCTCGTTTTTCAACATTGGGAAGGGGAAAACCCGATGTCCCAACGCGGACGGGTGGTCCGCGTTAGGACGAGGCGGCGTGTTTCGCGCGCCTCGGCGCGATGCGAATCTGACCTCGAGCGCGGTTTTTTGGCAGCGCGACATCACGGCATCACGACCGCAAGGGGTTTTATCGCGCAAAACGGGATTCCAGAAACGGCCAGAAAGCATTATCGATCGATCGCCCGCCCGCTGAGTGTAACGACGGACGGGGGAACCGTAACGAGCCACCACC
>QKQZ01052626.1:0-10500 GCA_003595255.1 Solenopsis fugax
AAGGTATATAAAAATCACACAAGTAAAATTTATAAAAAAACACTAAGATCCAGCTTGACCGTAGAAAGCATTCTTATTTCAATTTGTATGTATTAAATTTTTAAGAAACCCAAGTATTAATTTAACATAATATGATTGTTATTTGAATCTTTTGTGTTAAATTCAATATTCTTTAATGTTAAAATAACACAATTTATTGGATAAGTAAAAATGTAAAGATGATAAACTTTTAAAATTAATAAAATTCTAAAGTAAGTGTATTTGATGTTTTATATTGCCACTAATTTTTTTACAAAAAATTCACGAGTCCGTACACTGAGAGAAAAAATGGTTGCAATTATTATAATTTAACTATATAGCCATTTTCTGTGCTAACTATACTTATTATTAGAGGAAAAGAAGGTATTATGGCTACTGTGGACATTATGGCTACCACCATTGGAGACAATGGTGGTAGCCATAATGTCCACAGTAGCCATAATACCTTTTTCCTGTATTAATTATTATTACTACGTAAATAGTAAGCAAATGTTAAAGAAAAATAGTTTACTATAATTGTGATTGCATTTAACATAGGCATGAAAAGTTTATTTTATTTTACCATTCGTATCTGATATTTTATATTAATATTTGAAATTACCATAGTAAAATTTTGTCATAGTTGGTAGAACTATAAACATTATTATTATCCAGAAATATTCGACCGATGATGTATAAATACAATTTTAAACAAGAGAGAATGCCTTTTTCGGTCTTTAGCTAGATCTTAGTGCTTTTTTATTTTTATTTTGTGTGATTTTATATACCCATTCAAATTAAACGAAATAAAAATAAAAAAGCACTACGATCTAGCTAAAGACCGAAAAAGGCATTCTCTCTCGTTTAAAATTGTATTATTATTATCACTAACATTATAGCAGTATAAAAACGGAACTTCTAATTATAAATATTTTATTTTGAAATTAGTTACAAATTCAAAACACTTTTTTCTCAGTATACATGAAAGCATGCTATATTTGCCTTTAATCGATTTCGCACTATCAAGAAAAAATGGTTAAAAAAACAATTTTGTTAGAAAAAGACAAATAGAATTTAAATGTAAAAAATACAAAATTTCAAAAAGAAGTTTCCTGAGTATCAAAAGAACTCATCTATAATTTTCAAGGGTAAAAAGTAAATAAATTCCCTGAAAATTCCATGTTTTCTCGGTTGCACCCTGTAAATTTCAAATACAAAATTTTTACTGTGTACATACGCGTGTACCTTGCGTGTGCGTACAATACTGCCAGATCTAGAATATGTAAGTACGTATACTACGGTGCCGGGAGTGTAACTAAAGGGACTCTAACTCTCTTTGGATTTGGAGTACATCGAGATGCGACCCGTTCCGCGTGACGACGCGAAACGCCAGCTCGCTCGTCAGATCTCTCCGTGCAGCTTCGGCGAGAACCTGTGTCTATAGATCATGCAAAACACTCATTCCGATTCGTCATTCCGAGGAGAACGTGTCCTTTCGAGTTTTCTCGAAACAAACATGCGCATCCCGCGCGGTGAGTGAAGTCATCTCTTCAACACGACGCGGCGATTCTTCATTATGACTCACGCGACCGGTCTAATCGTTCTCGTTCCGCCGCTTTTTGTGCGCCGTTCGCAAGGCCGATCCTGTGGAACGTCATTCGTCTCCTTTGCAAACGGACTAGGAGGCACATGTGTCGATCAGGCGTCGTCTCCTCCATGTGATCGCGGTCGAATCGGAGTCCCTCCGGGTTTTTCCTCCGCGGAGAGAATTGCGCCTCGCGATCGGGGACGGCGCGATGTCTCTTCAGTCCCGAACGTAAATTTACGATTACAATTTTGTTGTACAGTAGAAGCGTCCCCTCGTCCCGCGCGCATCTCGACACCGTCGCGGCGTCGCCGAGGAATCATGCCAAGGACACAATTGGAGCATTATGCCGCGCGCCAATGAGCGGCAGAGCCTTGGCCTGATCTTCGGGGCTCGTTAACTCGCGGCGATTTGCGCGCGACTTTTCTCACGGCGTCCACGGGAGGAAAAAAACCGACGACACCTTCGACTGCTCCTTCGCCTGTCCAACGAAAAATCGCGATTCAAAAGATAGTCTTCTCTCGAATGCAAGCGAATTCGATCTGTATTTCCTGTGATAAAAAACATTCACATAATAAATATTTTTAAAAAATTTTTTATATTTCAAATTATGAAAATTTCTAAAAAAATATATCTTTTTTTAGAAAAATATATATTACTTTTTTATATCACTTTTCTAATTGTTTATATTTTTCAGATTTTATAAATTGCCTTCTTGAAAATTATAGAAATCTTGGAATATATCTCAGAATTCACATATATTATATAAAGAATTCTGAAAAAGATGTAGGGATTCTTAACATTTCTGAAAAATCTCAATTCGTGTAAAAAGATTTGAGAAATTTTCAAGATCATAAAATTATATAAAAATTGTGAAAGATTTTGAAATTTATATAGAAATTCTGAAGAATTCTAAGAAAGGTTTTACAGTGTCACAAGATCGTGATATTGAATCAGCAACATTTTATGAACTATTGACTTCGTCAGAATGTTACGAGGGTAGTTTTGAAGAAAACTGCGCTTCTTTGAAGACATTAGAAAAGCGAAGGAGCAACGATAAAAAAGAATGATAATGATGACGATAATAATAATAATAATCGTAATAATAATAATACACTAATAAAATATAATACGCTTTTTTTTCAAAATGCGGCGCGCTAGGAACACAATACGTGTGAATTCCCAGCTGCAATAAAATATAAAACTACAGCTAATTAATATTAATATGAGCAGTATCGATGTGGACGGGACAGCGAGATTGCAGATGATGCAACGATTCTCTAATAATAGATTCATTAACAGAAATATCGATAAAAAACATATCCGTAAATGGTATTCATAAAAAAAAGTGACTGAGAGGATTCATATACTTAATAATGGCGAAAATTAGACTGTATTCAGCTAATAATAGGAAACTCGTTAAGGACTTAAAGATGAATCATCCGTATAGTTTCTTCCAAAAGTATAAAATTGGAAATGTTAATATTTATACTTTTTACAAAAAAATAAATGCAAAAAATCGAGATTTTTGTCATTTTTTAAGTTGAAGTATTATAACAATAATTGTTTCCTTACTCGATTTAGTAGCACCAAATTTTTTTGTATTAATATTTTTTATTTCAATTTTTATTCATTTTGTACTGTTACCTCTTTAATTCTTTATGATTACATTTTATATTCCATTAATATAACACTTATATTAAAACAGACTTTTTAGAAGAATAGAATTGGAATAGACTTTTAAAATGAGGCTACAAAGACATCACTTGGATTTTATTTTTTAAAAGTAGTTGTACAAGAGTCATATTTCGAGGAAATATATGTATATTGAAAATACAATATATATGTATATATTTTCTTTTTAACTGGTATAATTTAAAGATTTCATATATTTTTTTGAAAAATATATATTAATTGGGTTAGATTACATAACTTTTTTATATTATTATTTTTTAGGAGAATTAAAAATATTACTACTTGGGTTTTTTAATACAAGTTTTTTTACTAATGTATGCTGAGTTTTATTTATAAAAAATTAAATGTGTTATTTCTTAGAGGCGCATACACATTTGGCGCCTTTTTTTACCCTTTTTAAAAATGCTTTCATTATTTTTTCATTTAATATACACTTTTTCGCATTTTCTTCAGCTACGGACTAATATTGTTGACATTGTTGTCCGTTCTTTCTGCGATTTTGATTCTTTTATATTGGATATTTGCAAATAAGCTATTAAATTTTTAAAATCTATAATGCATTTTTATCGGTTAATATTGCAATAGCGTTACTGTTTTTCATATCTATTTCGAAATGTGCTATCTTGGAATTTACAATGCCATTTCCTATTTTGTCCACTATCGGTTTGTGGTTTCTTAAAAAATAACAATATTAGTCAAGAATCCGTAGCTGAAGAAAATGCGAAGAGCGTATTAAGTGGAAAAATAATAAAAGAATTTTATAGAAATATTTTTCTAAAAAAGAGTTTTATATTGTAACGTGCAATACTTATGTTGTTATTAATAATGATTACAGTAAAAACTATTTATGATCACATTTAATCAAAGGCCATAAATAGATAATGGATAAAATAGAAAATAGCATTATAAATTCTAAGATAGCAAACATTTTGAAATAAACATGAAAAATAATGAAAATATTGCAATATTAAAGTATTAAACAGATGAAAGTATCGATAAAAATTTAATAGCTCATTTGGAAGTACACAATATAAAAGAATGAAAATCGCAAGAAAGAACTGACAACAGAGTCAAATTAATATATAACAATATTAATTAACAATACATAGTTGAAGAAAATGCTAGTTTTTATCGTGATACATATTAGCAAGTACTTAGATTACATCTAAATGATTTGTTTACATATTATTTACGTTATATTTATACAAATCTTTTTTATGTAGAGACAAACAATTAAATTATTTTAAATTGGATAACTCAATATAAATAAAGTAATTAAATATAAATGTTTACATATTAATAAATTAAAAATATATAATATCAAACAATAATCAATAAAATGAAACAAGTATGCCGTAAGACTTTCTGCGAATGACGCCGGACAGAGAAATTCCTGGTTTATCATTAATCTCATGGATATACGTATAGTGAAAGGTTTTATAGGGATTTATTGTCCGTTTATAGGCGAAAGGAATGAGCATATAATAAAATGTTTCTAGAATTATTTTTTTCGATTGTACTATATTGTGAATCATTAACGAATTGGATAACTCTCACGTAGTAACGTTATACTATGTGTGCGTGTATTGTAGCATTCATTATTATTAAATTTTTGAAATTGTTGTAAAGATATGCGATGAAATAAATTGATTTGAGAGAATTATATATTGATGTGCTCTTTGAATATGATAATTCTTGAAATTTCAGCGTGGTACGTATATCTATGGCAGCTATTAGACTATTTCTATTATATTTTAATGTGCATTCATCGAATAGTTTCAATCTGCTTAGTGCGGAATTATTTTTACGGTGGTAGAATTATAAACAAAATGTTATTGCTACTAACATCCTAGGAAAAATTTTTTTATATATAATTATATATAATTTTATACAATCATATATAATTATATACAATTATATGTAATTATATATAATTATCATATGTATTTATATATAATTATTGTTATATTTTATATATAAAACATTTTTTCCCGGAATTATAGCATTAATAATTGTAAAAAAAAACCTCCTAACTATAATTCTTTTACCACGCAATTACAGTTACAAATACCAAACATTTTTTTCTCAGTGCATACAGATAATGTAGATTATTTATATTTTACGCGTAAATGCTCATCTCTGGTTTAGTAGTCATTTTTACATAAACAAAAGTATAAATATAATATAATACATTATAAGTATAATATTATTATTATACACATTTTTCCAATTTCATACTTTTCAGAGGCACTATACAAACGGTTCTTGACAACCGAGAATCTTATCTTAGGAAAATAATCTCTTCATCCCGTCCATCCCGGGAATATCTCGGTCGACGCTCGGCCGGCTCTCATCTCCGGCATCGCGTCTCTTTCCTTTCCTCTTTTACATTTCGTCGCGGAGCCCGAAAATCTCTTCTAATCGTCGCCACGGACGCGTATGGCACCGAGAACGGAAGCATAGTATATACTTCCGCAGGATACGAAAAAAAAGACGGCGATAACGAGAACGTGCCTCGTGAACACGCGCGAGGGGGAGACCACGCGGCCCGATATTAGGCGCGCCAGCGTGCACCCGCGCCCCGTTATCGCGCGGCATATTATCCAGACGATGACTAGATAATATTCGAGGGGCGGAGAAGGAGGAGGGGGTGCAAGGGGCGGAGGAACGAGGTAGAGGGAAGTCGTTCCGGGGGCACTCTCCATTCAACGTGACACATTTATTTCGCATCTCGGGCGTGCAGCCGTGCGCTCTCGATTGGCGCAATGACGCGACGCGCAATAATCGGCGACGAGATATCTCGCTACACATTGCTCATCGCTTCTCCTGCGAACGAGATTAAAATTACGCAGACGCACGTACTTTTCTTTTTTCGTGTGTACGCGCACGTTTTTTTTTTTTTTACAAGCGGACACTATCTCAGTATTTTGTCGAGCGGGCTCTGTGACTAGAGATGAAAATGAGCGAAGAAGTTCCAGTAAATAAAGCTCAATAAAAAAACAATTTTTTACGCTGAACTCGGAAAATTTTTGACTCGGACACCTATTTTCATTTCATGCCGTTATTATTGTTCAACTAGATTCAACTTTTGCATTTATTTGAAAGATTTTTGTGTACTCTTTAAATCTCGGAGAGTGAAACGTCACTCTAAAAGAGTGAAAATTAAGATGTAATTTTCAAGTGATTTGTCACTCTATAATATGAATAAAAATTTTACACAGAAAATTCACTCCTGTAGAATGACAATTGAGCTTATGCAATTTTTGAATAATTTTCTACTTTATGAGATTTAGAGGATAACGACAGCTGTAAACAATCACAATGTAGTACAATGACTAAGTAGCGATGGCCATAGATATATTTATTGTTAGTTAGATCATTGTCGGTAAAAACAAAAATTCAAAGCATTTTGAACATTTCTTTTGTGTTTAATCACTAGGAATTCACGAATTAACATAAAAAACGTAAATACAATAAAAGATACATCAAAATTTTTTCATTTATTAACAAAAAGGCATTATCAACTCATTAGGTATCTTAATAATGCAAGGTGTTTCTATTTCGATGTGAAATTACAAATAAAAAAAAAATTAAATATCGAAATAACATAAATTAATCAAACATTTTAAATGATGAATATTACGTAAAATAAAATTTGTATCTTTTATCATTATTTTAGTAAAAAAAGTTTTTTTTCCGTAAAAAATCGTTTTTTCAATTCGATTTTTTTACTCCCTTCCATTCCATAAATTCCAAGTCAAAAATACCCGTTTCTTTCATCTCTAGTTCTGATTGCGAGACCGACACTAGACCGACAACGATAAGATTAGTGGTCATTATGAAATCTTTCGGCTGACGCTAGAACATAATTCGTCAGAGAGCATATTTGGACATTAAATTCTAATGAGACGTAAAAAAAAGAAAAATCCATCCCCGGATTCTCTTCTTAATTGAGAGAAAGTGCGTGGTACCCGATACATCCTGTTAGATATCTATTCTGACCTGATTATACCGCGGATCGGATGTCGCCGATGAGTACGCGTGTAATCGTACGACGAGGCCGCCAATTACACAAAGGAACCCCCTGGGAACCTCGACTCGTGAACAGCAGTCCTCCTACGTTACATCGTAAAAATATTGTCCAGTATTTTTTTTCGTGCATTTCTTCAATCTGGGAATAGTCACCTAATATTTTTCATAAAAAATTACCTAATTTTAACATTAAATTAAAAATCACTTTTATTAATTACACATTATCAGGATTGGAAACTAGTTAACAAATTAAAAGTTAAATAATAAAGTTAATAATTTTTAACTTAACTTAGTTAATTTTTAACTTCAACTAGTTATTTTTAATATTAATTTTTTTCTAAGTTAAACATTTATTTTACATGTAAAAGAAAAAAATTTTTAAAAAGTTATAAATTATAAAATACATTCTCACATAAAAAATAATTTTTCTTTGCTTTCATATAAATTTAATTTACGAATAAAATATTAAATTTATTTAATGATACATATTATAATCGTTTTGAGCAATCTGACTTTAAAAAGTTAGGACTTTCTAATTTATATAAATTATAAATAATACTTTCATTAAAATTAAATTTTAATTTAACTAACTTAATTTAAATTCAATGTAAGTTTTAACGTAACTAAATTAATTAAGTTAATTTAATTTCAATGTAAGTTTTAACGTAACTAAACTAATTAAGTTAATTCAATTTCAATGAAAGTTTTAACGTAACTAAATTAATTTTATAAGCCATTAACTTCAATTTAAAAAATGTTAACTTATCCAATCCTACATATTATATATTATAATTTATTATAAATGTTATAATATATAAATATTAATGTTATTAATTGTTCTGCAATTTATTAATATTTGCTATCATTATGTATGTATATACGGAAAAAATTAGTATCAAATTAAAAATAATGCATTCTATTTAACAACCATTGTTTTATGTATAAGCAAC
This sequence comes from Solenopsis fugax, assembly GCA_003595255.1. Classification (NCBI taxonomy): domain Eukaryota; kingdom Metazoa; phylum Arthropoda; class Insecta; order Hymenoptera; family Formicidae; genus Solenopsis; species Solenopsis fugax. The sequence goes on from QKQZ01052626.1 coordinate 8,281, forward strand.
AATATAAAATCTTCTTTAAACAATTTGATAATATTTAATTTTGATTAAGTTTTATTTTCTCGTTGCTGTGAAAATCAGGTGACTATTCTCAGATCAATACTGGATACGATTGTTCGAATTTGTTCAGTATGCTCTGAATAAAATGCCGCCGGTGTGAATGCAGGAAAATTATAGGAACGCTCATTCATCGCTAAATGCGCGACGAAAACACAGGCGGTCATATCTATAGGAGAATAGTTTAACATCGGGTTTAGAATGTAAACAAAAAGAAGCTAAAGTTATAGAATTATTTGCGCTTACATCACGCGCCTCTCTCTCTTCTCGAGAAAATAAAATTTTTATATATTACAGGGAATAATATTTTACAAAATTAATTCTACGATAATAAAAATATTTCTTTGGAATTCAGAGAGATATAAAAAATACAAAAAATAGTGGATTTCGTCCTCTCCAGCATCCGGAGATTCCCTCCAAAATAAAAAGAATTACGTACGACCTGTGTGAGGTAAGCCCGACTTCGTGGACACGATTGTGGCGTGCATCGTGTAAAAATTTCAACGGCGAGATCTCTACGCCGTATTTTGCGGCACACAATTTCTCACTATGCTCCCCCGTGCATGCCACTCACTCGCACTTGAACCGAATGTGACGCGTGTGTACGTGTGTATGTGTGTGTGTGTATGCGCGCGAGCACGCGGCTACGTGTGCACATGTGCGAGGTCGTCAGTGAAAACAGCTGGTACATATCGCGTCAGCCGGTCGGCGTGTAACCGACACTCGAATCGCATTAAGGCGGTAACGATCGCACCACTTGGTTCGCCAGGGTCAAGCGTAGGACCTTCGTCGCCTTTGGCCGCGCTGGCTATCACTTGCACTTACTCTTACCGTCGAGCAGCTTCTTCCAGAGGTCGAACTGTTCGCTGTACTTGACCATGTGTATGCTGATGCCGCGCTGGATGTTGCAGGCGGTGTACTGTATCCGCTTGTTCAGGAACTCGTTGGCGTGTGAACGCCTAATGCCGAGCTTGTGCGCGACGATACCCGTGGTGAACACGTCTTCCAGCTTCAGATATGTCTGGTTCAGAGCGGCGTCGTATAAACGACGCACCGTATCGCTCGACAACAGGTACGCCGGTCCGGTGGTGAAGTCCGGAAATATCGACTGCTGGAACTGCGCCTGTGACACGTAGTACTTGCTCTTGCGGTTCCGGATCGGCTTCCACTTTCTGGCCAATCGGCCGAATATCACGTTATGGTCTTTCGCGTGTTTGTATACGAACGCCAACAACCGCGGCACATTGATGAACATGTCGTCATCGGTCTTCAGCAGGTATTTGACTTTGGAGCAATAGGCGTCCACCCACTCCAACGTCGAGATGGTCTTGAGCGTTAGATTCGAGTACGAGTCAAGAAAGCGGCCGCGTATCACGTCGTTGTACATGTTCTGCTCCTTGCGCAGGATCGTCTCCACTCTTGGATCATGAGTGGTGCCAAGCATGAAGAGCACGCTCATGTCACTGCGCTGGCCAAAGTGGCCCCAGGTCTGTCGGATTGCTGTTCGCGCCTCAAGATGAGTCGGTGCGGACATCACGATCACCACTAGATCCATGTCCTTGCCGAGATTCGGGCAGCGCTCCGGGATCGACACGGTGTGCCCGGCCTCGTATATAGCGCGCGCCGAATCGTTGCGAATCACGATTGGCGCCAGCTTGGTAGAATTGATGACGACGACCCTCGTCGCCTGAGGTTTCTCGTTCGCGATCCGCTTCGAGCTCACCAACGTGCTCACGGAAGACGACGACGACGATGACGAGGATAGAGATTGCGCACTAGAGGAGGTCGACACCGTGGTGATGAAAATCAAGGAGCTGTTGCTGGAGTTGTGCGCTACGTACGGTGCGCTCAAAGACATGCCATCCGAGCTAGAGTTTCTGGACTGGTTGAAGTTCGTGTGTGCGTGAAGGCCATCTTGGTACGCGGAGTAACCTGAAATTCATTAATTCTGAATAACGATCAAGTTATAAAGAAATGCTAAAAAGGTTAGGTAATAACTAGTTAAAAAGTTAAACAATAAAATTAGAAAACAAGAAAGAGATACGGCGAATGCGAGTCAAGCGCGGTTAACGGTGCGCAGTGAGTAATGGTGTAGACATTCAATATCTGATTGTAAATTAAGGCCATTATGTTGCTGTTTAATATGTAGCATTTCGGAAGTAAGGC
>QKQZ01052629.1:0-11595 GCA_003595255.1 Solenopsis fugax
GAGAGAGAGAGAGCAGAGCTTCCCCTTCTGAATTCCTTCTGAAGTTCGACTACCTAAAACAAAAACAATTTTAAAATACGACAAACATGTAAATTGATCTAATATTATCAATAATATAATTACTATTGTTTAACCTGTGCAATTGCAAAGGCAATCACGTAATCTTTATTCTCGTTTTTGAAGAATTTGTTTTTAACAGACTTTATATTGAAAAAATCACGAATATGAATTTTTACTTCTTCAATTATCTAAGCAGATTATGTTTTTATCAGTATTAATAAAGTGTTTAGTTTCCCAGAAATAATGGGATGTCGCTTTAAAAGATCCATGTGACATTGGCGACTTTTCTGTATTCAATAATTATTTCATATAAAAAATAATAATAATAATGATAACTTTATTTCATGTAACTTGTATAATTTAACAACGTTTGTAGAAATTACAAAAACAAGAAAAAATATTATGGAGANAAAAATATTATGGAGAAAAGAAGTTTGCAAATAGCAAGGTGATAGTAGTGCAGCTATTAATATAAATAATATATTAAATAAATAAAAAATGTATATATATGTACATATGTATACAATTCTTCTATTTGCCACGATAACCTATCTAAAAATTAAGAAAATTATTTGGCATAAAGTTTTTTAAATTGGAATTTTTTTTATATTTTATAATTAACAACATCAAATACTCAACGAGATTTATAAAATTTGAAGAAAGATAAAAATGAATACATAATTCTTTCTAATCCCATTTTTGCGTGTGCAAATACAATTTCCATTTTACTACTTTTATTTACATTCTATTTTTATTTATTTTTTTTTATCACACTCATTGTCCTTATCGCAAAAGAATGAGTAGTAATTTTAGATTGATATTAATTATTCGTCATATTAAGAATTTACTACTTTTGAGCTTGTCTCACGTGAACGTAGACTGTAATTGCGCAACACACAAAATTAAATGAATTGGCTGCATTAATCGGAATGTATAATGGATTCTGCTAAAGTTCAAGCATGTTCGAAGTCCATACGATTCGAATAGCAGTCATCATCACGTTATATCATCACGTGAAAATGCCGATCGTATTATCGATACACGTTTTCACATATAAACGCACACACACATACACACACAAACACATATACAACTTTTTTTCCACAAATCCTCATTCATTTCCATGTTAGATTTTATTTACACACATTTACATTTCATACATTTACATCATCTCGCTTTTATACATAAATATATTGCCGACGTTGAGATAAGTTTTCTCTTGTTCACAAAACTTAGTTCCATTTATCACAGCATAGCTCATTTCACATATTTTTCACAGCCTGAGCTATGTTTCACGATTGTCGAGCATAATAACTCGTATAATTCGGACACATAGTCTTGACGAGAAAGCTTTTCTCCTCAACATCGGCTACTTTTGCGTTTCCTTTTGTATTTGCTGAAGATGGCTCGAAAAATGAGTCGAACGTACATTAAATCAATAAATATATGTAATAACATTATTTAAATTATATTATTTCTTTGCGCACTGTTAACCGCGTCTGACTCATACTCGCCGTTTTTTCTTACATTTTGATTTTAATTTCACGAGTCTTATTTATTAATATAAATATAATGAATCAAACTGCATGCCATATTCTTGAATGTTATTTATTACAGTAATAGTTGTAAGTAATAAATAAGAAAGAGAAAAAAACGCATAATATAAATATAATGAATCAAACTGCATGCCATACTCTTGAATGTTATTTATTACGGTAATAATTGTAAGTAATAAATAAGAAAGAGAAAAAAACGCATACAGTAGGCATTCAGAGACATTTGATAGAAGAGAAGAAAGTATTGTGATCTTTATAGATATTATGGCTATTCATAGTCTTTGTTATTACAAATGATAAATTCTATAGTGATTACTTACGAATTATTTGTTTAATAACCTATCATTATACAATGGCGCTAACATGCCAATACATAATAGCTAACATTTATTACAAAGCATTTTTATTTTTGAGCATTTTAAAACTTTGAAGGTTTACTTTAGCATTTAATTACTTATATTTTCTTATTCTTCTTAAATTTAGCGTATTGGATTTCGTACCCGAACTTATGTACATTTGAGTGCTTTTTTTTATTATTTAACATTTTTTTGGTTATACACATTTCGATGGTTATGCAAAGTTAAGTTATAGCATGGAATTTTGCTAAGGCTGCTTCGTAAACGTGCTGATATCTAAACAGGTCTAATATGATCTTTTTTTCGAAGTTTTTATGTTAAAGAACATTTCAGCTATTCTTAATCTAATATAGCGTTTACAGCTGTTAATGCGTGCCAATATTTGCTTCATACAAAAAAAGTTCCGCAGTCTATTTGTACAAAATAAAGATGATTTGGAATGCACAGGTTACACGAAAATATAATATAGAGTTTTTAAAATTATATTTAAATACCTAATATGAAAGATTAGTGTGCTTGAAAATTTGTTCATGTGCATATTACATGCGTACAATATTGATGTAGTGATATTTCGTAAATCGTACGCATGTATTGTAAATCATATGTGAATAAGTCGTTACCCTGCCGCAAATTCTTATATGCAAGATCGGCGATCTGTGTGTGGAATAGTGGAGGACGAATTCACAAATGTGAATTTGGCATGTGCTGAATTTCCACACATGTCGAACATCTAACCTAAATTTATAACGAATAATTATTATAATGCCCAATAAATTATAATTTATTAGATATTGTAATAGATTAAATATTGCTGATAATGCTGTATACCATTATTTTAATTAATATAATTTATAAAATAAACTGTTTATTGACTAGGAAGTAGCGCTCTTACTTAAGATCTTCTTAATTAATTTATTCATCAAGTGCATTTGGTATGCGATTTTTTCCGTGAAAATTCATTTGCTATTGCATCATTAAAACGTCTGGAAAAATGAGTCAATGCCTGCATATTAATATAATCAGATTGTATGTATGCGGTTTCCGCATACATACACATATATCTATGTATTCTTCTGAATCGGTTTTTAAATTTTAGATCAACTGACTCATTCTTTGTAAGTAAATTTAACGATTCTAGTCAAATAAGAACTTTAGCTTTATTTCAATTAAACAATAAGTCAAAGATTATAAGTTATTTAACAATATTGAGCTCAGAGAATTAAATTGAATGTATAAAGATAATGCCAATAAAAAGCCAACATTTGTTCATATGAATACATAGGGTGTGTCCCAAGCAGGGCTTCCAGATTCTAGACGATAGTCAAAGTGGAGGGAATACGCATACAGAAATAAAGTTACATATGGAGGCTGGTTTATTTCTGCGTGTGCATCCCACTTGACTTTCGTCTGACTATCGTCTCGAATTTGGAAAACCTGTCCCAATTGTATGCTAAAAGATTTTAAAGGGTGATTCCTTACACAAATTTAAGACGAAAAATTCATATGACCATATGAAGTGACTTATATAGTTTCAAAAATACAAGATGTTAGGTGAAAAAAAATTTCGTTTTTCCCAAAAATTTCAAAAAACACTCGGATCAGATTTTTTTCTGTGAGGACATTAAAAATCTTTAATATATTAGTGAAAATATTGATCATCTGGAAAGTGAAGATGTAAATATTATTGCAGTCCTGGTCGATATCATCCAGATAAACCCACGATTTTTGCTTCTTTGGATTGTCTAGAATACATATTTTTCATCACCAGTCACACTATTATATCTTGTGCAAAAAGTCCATCTTCTGAAAATCTTAAGACCAGCGATATAGCTTTATCGAGGCAACTCTCTTCGTTTTCAGAACTTAGCATATGCGGAATCCACGGGCCCGCTTTTTGAATCTTACCAAGCTTATGTAGATGTTTAGAAATGGCATGTTGGGTTATATTGTAAGTGCATTTTTAAGCTGCGATTGAATCTGACAAAGATTTTCTTCTAAACGCTGTTCCAATTTTTCGTCATCAATTTTTGCGTATGTCCAGGGCGTTCTTCATTTTGGAAATTGAAATTTTCATTTCGAAACTTTTGCAGCTACTTCTTACATATACTATAAGAATGAGATATAGCATTTCAACCTAAAGCCGAGCAAATAATTTTCTTAACCTCGCCGGTATTTTTCTTTACTTGAAATGCGAAAGGAGGCAGCACCTTATAAGATACTGCTTTTCGAACGACATCGCTTTCACAGTGTTTTGAGATTATACAGCACCATCAACTCGGGTATCCATTATACCTCATTTTAAAGCTGAAGGTCTTTTAAATCGATTATACGGTGGAAAAAGAGTTAAAATAGGTGCTGTAGTCGATTAAATGTAGGAACCGAGAATTAAGTTGTAATACCTAAAAATGTAATACCTAATAAAAGATTCTTACAACTTAAATTTTTTGGCGAATTAAATCTTTCTCCTTATTTAAATCTTTTCTTCTTATTTATTACCGTAAAATACTATATCAAATGCGTTTTTTTAAATGGTTTCCCGGGAAGTCTATTCCACTCAACAATCGTACTTTTTTTAATGTAAAATATACGTATAAAATTAATAATGAATTATGTATTAATATGTATAAAAGTACAATTTTATACGTATATTTCACATTTAAAAAAAGTGTGACTGTTGAGTGGAATAGGCCTCCAGGAGAAACGATTAAAAAAAAAACACATCTGCAATAGTATAATATCTCACAGGTGATGCGAAAAACTACTGACAAAGAAAATAACATTAAAGATATTTTCCGTTTTGGTACATAATTAATTTATGTATCAATATCAATTATATATATCTATATTTAAAATAGACATATCAAATTGTACTTTTATACATATTAATACATATTCTAATAAATATATAATTCATGGTTAATATTTTAGTTAAATATATTATGAATAATAGTATCATATAATATTAATAATAGAATACTTTTAAACATAGTAAATGGCATATTCAAAAATTTTTAACAATTTCAGATTATATAGTGTCATCTCTGGCAATAAGATCGAGTGTTGCGCGCTATGACAGCAATGAAGTGAGAAATAGGAACGACAATAGATATGAACACCTATACATTTCAATTTCAAATCCAAAAGTACAAATCCTGGACAGCTCTGTATTAAGATCTCATTGTAGACGCCGCTTTAAACTTAATAATACCGTAGCCTGGATAAGGTATTATTTATTCGTAATAAAATTTTTTAGAGCTTTTTGGGAAAGACGGATTCTGTAGATACTTCTAAGCATCGGTTTCCCAAAAAAGCTCAAAAGAATTTTATTACGGAAAAATAACACCTTATCCAGGCTAAGGTATTATTAAGTTTAACAGGCTGTTACCGTTTTCTACACAGGTGGAAAGATTATTTTCCTTTTCGCAGGGCTGGATTAAGGGTTAACAGAACCCGTAGACGATAGTATTTTACGGGGCCCTCTGTTTAATATCTTCCTTAATTGAGTTAGATATAACTAGAATCCACTGATAAATTAAATACTTATTAAATTGCTCGTCAATTGAATATTATTACTTATTCCAGCCTTATACAAAAACTATGTTTCGAATCAAACGAAATGCAGCACGCAGTTCACATAAGCCGGAGATTGTAAAAATTGTTATTGAGCACTAAAAACCGCTATAGCCGATATAGATTGCCTTATATTTATATTTGACAACAAATTATAGTTACAATTACAGTTAAGAAATATAATTACTTATCCATGCAAATACACAAAAAAATATTTAGATAAAGTAACTAAATTCATGTAGTTAGATATTTTACATTACTATATATGCTGATCATAATTATATTTGAAGTCAAACATCACGTAAACATGCTTATGTCAATTACAAAATACTAACGAGACATATCTATAATTTCTCACAGTAAATTAATAAATATGGAACGTTAGTAAACTCATTTCGCGCTTAATTATACATAGAGAGATTTTGTTAAACCACTCTGTATTTAAAGCAATAGAATAGTGTTCAATTTTTTTTCTCCTAGCGATGACCTCAATCTATTTTTTATCAATTTTAAAAATGACCTCTCTGATCCATGTTTGTAATATGCGACACTAGTATATGGACATTAAACAAAAAAAACCGCGCAACTACATTGAAAAGTTTTTATTCGTGAGTGCATCAGAAACAAAATCGACTGCACAATCTGTAAATAATAAATATAAATAGTTATGTATAATTTGTAATGTTAAACAAAATCTTATTTTTATTATATACTCGTCGTTTTCGTGCAATTATAGCTAACATTTTGTTGTAACAGAATTGTTTAGTTTTGATGGAACATAATTGAATCACTGAATTATATAACGTACAGGTTATTTGTAAGATAAAATTAGGATATATAAGACCTGTATCAGACCAATATTGACATACAGAGCGGAAACAAGACTGGAAAGTAACAAAACAAAGCAATTATTAATAATAACCGAAATGAGGACTCTGAGATGCACAGCTGGAAAAACTTTGAGAGATAAAATAACAAACCGCAAATGCGGAAATCAATACAGAACCAATGTAAAATACAGGATATTACAAAGTTCATAAAAATCAGAAGAAAAGAGCCGACTAATCATGACAAGATGGATGTTGACCGACTGTTTAAAATTGTAAGGGACGGAATACCACCAGGAAAGCGCCTACCAGGGAGATGCCCAAGTGATGGACCCAGAGTTGGATATCATCTTTAACAGAATCACCCCCACATCACCCATGAAGAAGACTATCAATAGAATTAAGAAAGCTGCGTCTTCAAAAAGAGAAAGAAGAAGAAAAAGAAGAAGTTATTTATCACAAAAAAATGCAGGAAAAACATTAAGTTCAAAATTAATAATAGATATCGTTATATAACTGCGATGATTAAGAAAAGCAAAAAAAGATGGAATAATAAAGAGTAATGTCAAAAAAGCTCTAATATTATAAAATAAAATTTATTTTAATCAAGAGGCGCGGTCGCGTATCGCACCTTATATTTACACAAAAATAATACATAAGTTATTGTAAGTAATACTTGGAAATGTATCTTCAGAATTTCGAAATGTTTTTATGTTAACGTTTCTCCAATTAATTTGTAACACATTATTACTATAAAGAGATTATACCGTATATATTTTAAATATAAAAACCTTTGTTTCATATCTTAAATATAGAATTTAGGTGAATTTATTTTTATTTTCACAATACAATAGTTCTAAAGGAATTGTTCCCGATATCTTTTAATTTCATTATTTTATCGTCCATTTTTATGTATTTTATATATTCATTTATATATTTACGTATGACAATACTATTGATTAAGATTGCTTTGAAACATAAAGATAAATTTTATAAATTCAACTCTTTTAGACAAATACACTTTTTAGTTTAAAATTACTTGTAATATTTGTATCATAGAAAATTGTGGGCAAGCTTTCGACTGTTTCTGTAAACGTCCTACATATTACTATTTCTATTAATTTTTGCAACAGTTCTTCTGTATATCCTGTAACACGCATATTATTTATGCCACGGCAAAACAATGTTTACAATCATTGAATCGCATGAAAAAATACATAATACAAACAAGATTTCATTTAATATTATAAATTATACATAACTATTTATATTCATATTCATTATTTACAGATTGTTCGGTAATTGATAGAATAATTTAAAAAAAAAATTTTTTTTGTACATTATCGAAACTAAAAATGGATTGAAGTAAAATTTTCTGCACAAGTCTGTTTTGAAAAAATCAATTTTGAATGGAAGATTAATTAATACTACATTTTATTTTATATAATCGCTATTAGATTGTGAATGTATCTCGCTATTTCGAGAAATACGTTTCTTTATCATATCAGCAGATACCGTCTTTAAATCGTAAGCTAAACCTAAGTAAGCGAAAAAGTCGATGAAAGCTTTACTAAAATTAAATATATAATTTCCAAATTCTCCTGCTTTATAGTCCCAAGGAAAGACGTGATGATAATTATGCCAGCCTTCGCCGAACGCTATAATAGCAACTCCAATATTATTGGTGGCGGTAAGTGATCTGCATAAATAATAATATAATATAAATATTTTTAAGTAACAACACAGTATTACAAATCTTAATATAGACTGTATACAATTCATTAATTTTACTTAAAAGCACATACATATATTTGATAAATCAGAAATTGCACAATTACGTACTTGTCATATGGTTTCATACCCCATATGTGTGCTATAGAATTCACCGTCCAAGTAGAATGTAGATTTAGTAAATATCTGCAGACTACAATATGCCACGAGTACCACAAACTCTCATTCCATACCAACCAAGGTATTAACGTTGGTACGATAGCAGAGCAAAGCGCCACCAAATATAGGTACCACCTAAGAAGAAAATGTGAATGCAAAATAATATTGGTAGAATCGATTAAATAGTCATGCCTAATCAGTTCTTGTTCTTGCGAAAATAAGCAGTGCCCGTCGTACTTTCTTTGAAATGCCACAATTGGATCTTGTGCGACATCGCTGCAATCGACCGTGGCACCTTTATTTTTGACATCAGGATGCTTTCGAACCAGAAGCCAACCCATATGCGAGAAAAAGAATCCTCTACGCACGTTATATGGGTCCGCATTAGTATCGCAGAATTTGTGATGCACTCGGTGGTCCCTGACCCACTGATGAATGTCATCCTAAAAAATAACGTATTGAGGACAATAGACAAAATTTTGAAAAATTAAAATGTAGAACTTTGAAACTCTAGGAATATATCATTCTGTGCGATACTTTGGAGAGAGGAAAAAGAATAAATGCTAAACTCACTTGAAAAGCAATAGAATGGAAAATCATTAGGATAACTCTCATGGGCCACTTTGCTTTGTAAGATCGATGGGCCCATAATCTATGAGCACCAACAGTGACACCTAAACCCCCGGCGACACCAACAGCGGTATCTATAAATTATAGATTATGATTTAATAAAGCCCATGAAGAATACTTTAACATTACGGAAATACAATAAATGTGATATACGTACGCCAAATAAATGTCAAATATTTAGCCCGGAATAAATACAAGTATGTTCCATAAAGGCCAGCAACATGAATGTACATAAAAATAAAGACATTTTTCCAAACGATTTTCTGTTCATAATCGGTCTTATCTAATTCTTTCGTCGATGCCTTATTATTTATAGACTTTTTGGTTTTTATTGCAGAAATTTCAGATAAGTCCAGCATCATATATATCTGTGTTAAATATATGTTAAAAATATCTTCGTAAAATGCAGTCCTTATAATAAACTACAAAATAATGCATCCTTTGCAGTATTTTGAATTTATATCAGAAATATAATAATTTCATAAAATTATAGTCTTTTTTTATCACTTTAACTTTATAACTATTATGTACTTTGCAATAATGATTTTGTCTTTCTCATTACATTAGCTTTCAAAGATAGTATAATATCAATATCCGATTACTCGCATAAATGTGTATTATGAAAAAAATTTATATTTTATGTCAATATACATCAGAGTTTTTAAAGTAAAGGATATTTTAATCTCTTTAGAATATATACCTATATTTGTACAACTAGTTAGCAAAATATAAACTTATAAAATATTATTAAATTAACTTTGTAAATGTCACTATAGTCCCTAAATAAGAAATATCAATTCCTCAATAATTTGTGATATTGTTTTTTTGGTTCAGGTTAAATTGAAGAATACTTTAATTAATATCTGTTTTAATTAATAACATTGATAATATTTTAATATAAATAGCAAATTAAATCAGTAATGTATATGTGTATCTGATTTAAAATGTAAACTATAAAATATTAATTGCAAAATAATATATATTAAGCGAAAATAAAAAAGACCTTTTTATCAGAATTATATTTCAGTTTAATGCCTCTGTGCAATCAAGGGTTTTTTTAGTCGTTTTATTTGAGAAAATACATAAATATCTGAACTCTTTTAAAATAAAAAAAATCAAATATAACGTAATTATCAAATTTAATAATATTATGAGTATAATATGAATAGCACAAGGATAGAGAAGTTAAAAAGAATTCTACCTGAGAAGTTTCGAGCAAGTTTTGATATTTGTATATAGGTATATAGTTTGGTGCCCTTATAACAAATTTACATTTTGTCACGAAAAAATTGATGTGTTAGCGTTGCCATATCGGAAAAGTTGAGAGAAAAGTCAGTCTTTCGTTTATATCTCGTTTCAGTATATGTCGACAAAAATATTTCTATAATAAATTATATAATAATAGAGGAGGAATTTTCCTACAAATTATATTCAATATACTTTCTTGTTAAATTAATAGTTTGACCGTATCAGTCTATCAAAGTTACGTAAATTTTTCAATAATGCTAAAAACATATTTTTTCACATTACTATATAAAAATTTTGAAGAACGGGGATGGAAAAAAGCAACGCTAGATTAATACTATTTCTCACTGAAAGACTTTCTGCGCCTCAAAACTATGTAATTATGCCAAATATCAAAAGTCCCTTGAAACTTTCTAGGTTAAACTACATATTCCTTATGTTAGAAATGCAATTATACTTATTAATTATACGAATATTTAACAAAAATTTATAAAATTTTATTAATCCATGCATAATTACGCGCTATTACAAAATATTATTTATATTAGAAATAAATATAATAAGGCAAATATCGATTGAAATAACTTCAAATATAAAACAATTTCAATTTTATTGTTTTGAGAATAATTAATACTTACCAATAAAGATCAAAGATTCAATTATACTGTTATTTTCAATATTGAATTATGTGGATATATATAAAGAAAATACGAGAGATAAATTTTTAAAAATAAGTTATATAAAATTTTTAAATGTAAAAATAATTTATATAACACTTTTCAATTTTGTAGAAGACAATTTTATTTTCACACTTAATACTATAATGCGTTAATAAATTTATTTAAAAATTTTCGAAAGGAGGAGCTATTTCAACGGCGTTCTTCACATGCAGATTTAAGCCCAACTAAAGTACTCGATAAAGTTCGGTTTTAAACTACTTACGCATGTATTAAATTATTTATATATAATGATCCGAAAGAGCAACGACATTATTTCTATGAAATAAATTTACATTCAACAGCATACTTTAATCTTCATTACGATTTGAAACACCGAATATATTTATCTGCATCCGGACCTAAGGTCAAATTATGTCGGACAGGCATAAATATTTTCTTCATTGAAAATGAAACATAAGAAAGCTACAAATGAAAATAAACTTCAATGAGAAAAAAAATTAATAATTATTTGTAGAATATTATTGTATGTTTATTTTACTGAAACACATCCTTTTTAAGTACAGTGAAATAAAATTTTATTTCCAGCAAATAAATCAATCAATAAGAGAAAAATAAGATATATTTCACAAAAATGTATATTTCAATATAACAATCAAATTTTTTTATAACCAATAAATATTGAAGAAGACAAGTAACATTTATTTTTAAATATAACAACTTGTGAGAAATAAGTCTGATCGAAAAGACGCTCTATGTAATCGATAAATTTAGTCGATTATTG
>QKQZ01052630.1:0-38476 GCA_003595255.1 Solenopsis fugax
GACGGGCGTATCTCGGTTCGAATTCGAGTGTTTATGCAATGATATGTAGTGAGATGAGTGTTGCGTACGGTGGCGATCGTCCTGAGACGCCACCGTGTTGACTCTTCGCCGTGTATAGAGCGACGGACGCGAGTGAAAGTGACAGCCATGTTTTCTTGGTGGAAATTTTTCCTGGAAAGTTACCGGTCGGTTATTCGTGACGCTTCGGGGCCGTTCGGGGACCGTTCGGGGGCGCCGCGGCGCCACTCTAGTAGTGATGCATCGCGAGAGCCGGTGGGCGGATGTGCGGCGGATCGCGGATCGATTTCGTATCGGCGTTTTATCACGGTAGATCCGCAGGAAGCTCGATTTCGACACACGCGTGATAATCGTGCGACGAGGAGTCGCGATATGCATATTTCGGCTGCCGACGGGTGACGAGCGACGGGCCAGTAGTCGACGCGACGGGCCAGTAGTCGACGCGACGGGCCAGTAGTCGACGCGACGGGTCAGCGGCTACGCAACGCATTTCGGCTAGCGGGGACCGGGAACCCGGCGAGGTCCGATCTCGCCGGACGTATCTCGGTACGAATTCGAGTGTTTATGCAGTGATATGTAGTGTGATGAGAGTGTTGTGTACGGCGATCGTCCTGAGACGCCACCGTGTTGACTCTTCGCCGTGTTTCGAGTGCGACGGACGCGAGTGAAAATGGCCGCCATGTTCCCTTCGTAACGGACATTTCGCGTTCGACTCTCTTTGGCGAGGAGCATGAAGTCGACGGCGAGCCTCTCTCGCGGCAAGCTTCGTGCCGGTCATACGCGTACCTCTTCATGTGACGTCATCGCGAGCGGAGTTCCGAGTTTTTGTGAGTAACCAGCACTACCTGCAGTGAGATAAACGTTCGGAGTTCGGACGAGAGCGAGACCTCTCGCGAAGACGCGCGCGTTGTTGTTGTTGTTGCGGGACAGCGTGTAGGTTAAGATGACCCCGCGAATAACCGCGCGGTCCGTCCGGCCAACGCATCGCGCACCAGTTCGCGTGTACAGCTTGTGTTTTATACGCGCGACTATTTCCGAGTTTTCGTGCAACGGTGAAAAGTTCCGACGGAATATCGATCTGGATTGTCGCGCGGTCGTGTGTTGCTTTCGCTATGTGATGTCGCTTCGCCGAGAGTCATTCCGTCAACAAAGTATCGCGAGTTGCTGTGACAATTAGCGCGCGATCGTAATTAATCTCTCGTTCGCATTGTTTGTGTTGTGCATTGTCCTGGGATCTGAGAGGAAGCGGAGCATCGGGCAACGGCGGAACAACCTTGTGGGTGAGTAACATTATTTATACATTACCCACACTGAGAAAAAAAATTGTTAACTATAGGTTGCTCGGTAAAAATCATCGCGATTTCATTCGATTCCGTAATAAATCTCCGGTCCACGTAAGAGCCGCTGTGTTTTCCAATCTTCTCTGGTTGATGGAATAGCGACGAACAAACGCACGGTCCATTTCATTCTCATTAAATTATATTTCATTTAGTAAATTAGAGTCGTTTGCATAGTCTACTTTAGATGAACTCTAAAAGTTGAGTTTTGCGTCAGAATTTCAGAATTTAGAATAAAGTCTTGTTCGTAATTTCATGCGTAAGAAATATTTCAAAAATCAAAATATACATGCATGTACATAAAATGTATTTTAAAATAGATTAGAATACGCATGTAACGTTATCAATTTTTGCAATATATCAATTACTGCGGACGCTACTATAATATGAATTATATTTATTTGTGTTTTATACGTCGACGTTGAATACTCCGCTGTTGCGTATCGTGTGTCGGTGAGTGACAAATTATATTTTAATCTAGTAATGAATCTCTGTTGAATATATTGATAGAGATCCATTGCTCCTTAAAATGAATGCTCTACGCTAGATTAATATCAACATTTAATCCTGGAAAGTATTTTCATCCAACAATTTATTCCGCGTAAATATACACTTCAGTATGTAAAATGAAACTTGTCATATTAATCTGTTAGCGCGTATTTTGATAAACGTTACGGGAAAATATAGAGTTCTTTTGAATTGCTAATTTGATGTTTTTGAACGAGTATTAGATTTCTCGATATAAAAACTCTTTTTGACATTTTATTAGTGGATCTACTGCGTCTAACGCTATTTTTCCTATCTTAAGGTATTACGGAATATGTTTTAAACGCATTAAACACACATGAAATATAAAATTTTTATTATTAAGATTATTATTAAGCCCAACATTTAAAAGATTAGGAAAGAAAATTGAAATTTACTTGTCTTTTTCTTTGTCTTTAAAATTTGCATTATTTAATTAAGAAAGATGAAATGGGCAAATACTTTTAAGCGGTGATGTAAAAGAGTCTGCGTTAATCACGATATTTTTTGTAATGTTCATCACAATGGACGTGAGATTTTTCACTAATTGTATCAATTATGCATTTGATAATGTAATTTGATAATATAATATAATATATTCGATAAAAAGATAGAAATTTCAAATAATTTTGATAATATTAGTTGATAATATCAGACGAGGAAAATATAACGTAGATGACGCTTTAGAAATACACATAAAGTGCATCTAGAGCATATGAGAGTGAGGAAACGGAGAAACGTGTGGCTGATGATTCCAGTTTGAAGGCATCTTGCGGTTTTCGTGGCGCGGAGTTAAGTGAATCGCACGGGAAAGAGGAAAAGAGAGAGAGAGAGAGAGTTACACTGAGAGTCATTTTCTCGTTATGCAAAGCACCTCTGCGAAAGGATTTAGAGTAAGGATTCAGCATAGTTCTTTCCAACATTTCATATTCATCGCCCTGACGTTTCGCCGCCTTGAGGCTGCCCCTTAAAATAATCTCCGCCGCGGATCTAGGCTGCCGCGCTGAATACGTCGTATCGCGAATACGTTTCTAATTTGATTTACCTTGTTCGCCGACGCGGCACGACGCGATAAATTTACGCCGACGCTAAAAGATCTAGGCCTGGCGCGCCGTGCCAACGGAGTATCGCAAATCGCGCGATGACGGAAAGCAGTAATTTGCACAGCGACGATCTGCGACGAACAGTACTGTATCGGATTTAGCCTATTGTTAGGTGTTGAAAGTTTTCAGCTCGACGTATTTTTAAATTACTACAACGAATGGTATTTTTTTTATACGATATGCATTTTGATTTCTGTGAGAAAGAAAACATTCAGTTTCTGAATAAAATAAATATTTGTTAACTTTATTAAAAATTTACAAAGAAACAAGGTTTTGCTAAAAATCTATCTGAAAATTTAGTTAGAAATAGATCTACAAATAATTTTTGTTAGACCTTCAAAATAGTTATGTAGAATGACAAAGCTGATTGCTAGAATGTCAAAACTTGTTGCAGCTTTCTTACATCACACTTGAGTGTCCTACATAATTATTTTGAGAGTCCAACAAAATTATTTTTAAAGATCTATAAGTGTAAAGTTTTGTGGAATTAGAATGTTTTATTTTTTCAATAATAAGAAAATAAAAATAATTATTCCATTTTCTTAATATTATATTATAAGCGATTCTAAATATATTGAAATATATTTTCAAATGTTTTCATTTTCTTATATTTGATTTATTAGTTTCATATATAAAAAGAATAGTTTTGCTAAGTGTCTAAAAATTTAACTGGAATTAATTTTTACAGTTCTGAAATCAATTTTTGTTACATCATCAAAATAGTTATGTAGAATTAATTCAAGCTAATTGCTAAAATATCAAAACTTTTCACAACATTGCTCATCATGCTCGAGTGTCCTACATAATTATTATAAGAAAGTCCAATAAAATTATTTATAAAGATCTGCACTTACTTAAATTTTTAAATACTTGCAAAAAATTATTCCTGCCGTGTAGTTTGTAGAATTATATTTTTTTTTTTTTATAATAAGAAAATAATAACTGTTTTTTTTCTTAATATTATATAAACAATTCTAAATATGTAAACGAAAATTCTTGTAATCCTTTGGAGGAGTGATAAAATATACCCGTATATTCTGTATTTTCAAGTTTAACGATTGTGCGCGCGGAGCATATTAAGAGCTACGATATTCAACACTGGAAGGGTTGAGATAATATCTTGGGGTAAGAAGCGGTTGTGCAGGTGAGTCGCTAGTGACAGATTGCGCGAGAGCGACACGCTGCCGGTGTTACGCTTTGTCCTTCGCCGTCGTTGTTTAACAGTTGCCTCACAGGTGCCATATACCGTGTGTGCTCGTTTTGGGTGTCAAGTGTCTCGTTATCGTCGTTATCTGGCGCGCATTAGCCATATACCCGCGTCATCGGTATACAGCGCAGCGGTTGCCCTACGTGTACCGTCAGCAGCTCGCGACCGAACTGCGATGTTCGGTTTGTTCGTTCGTTTCCAACGCGCGTGGAACAACGCGCAAAATTATATGCGGCTGGAATACGCTCGACCTGGCGCGAACTTGCAGCGAAACTTAAATTAAATCCTGGGCGGCCCTTCCTTACTTCGAGACCCGCGCGCGTCCGGGGGAGATCCTGTTTAAAATTTAACTCCGGTGAAAGAAAATGAATATTTTACGGCGTAAAGCAGCGCGACGCGAGATCACGGTGCGCATCTCTCTTTTATTTCCGTCACCGAACACAACCAATTTCCGTTCCGGGAAAGATCTTGGAAAAAAGCTCACTTCTTTTTTTTCGAAGCGTGCTGATACAGCCCGCTTTTTTACAAAATACATTCAGAGAAAAATTCATATATAGTGACGGCAACTGTAAAAACGACAAGTGTACAAGTTTTACATGTAGAATTAATGTACACAGTTCAATAAGCAATTTTATAAGCAAGTAAAACTTTAGTTGCAATAACTGTGAAACAGTTTGTATCATCACGGCAACAATATTTGTGCTGTTAGTTTATGGTGAAATAGCACCTCAATTACAATATAACTTTGTAAGAAATGATCATAATGAAATATTCCAAAAAGGTTTTTACAGCTTGAAATCTCTTTTGAGATTGTTGCTTCATTAAACGAATTATTGATTTTTTCGAAGCTACTGCAATACTGCGGATACAAATAGTGATGCGTCAAATCTCAAAATTTTTTACAAAATTTGCAAAGTTTCACGGCGTGAGTTAAAAATCTCATACAAATGCGATTTACAGCGTTCGTGAATATTTACTTTTAATTTACGTACTCGACGAGCATTGTGCGATTATTTTTCTCCGAGTTATTCAACATTGAAGCAAAAATGATCCTTTTTGCTTCAATGTTTAATCTTTCTGGACTCATTTTAGAGGACGAGCCTTTACACATTTCGAAGTATGAATCTTTACCTTTAATTTTTTGTCACCAAGTTATTCAATATTGAATCATAAGGATCATTTTTGCTTCAATGTTGAATAACTCGGTGAAAAAAATTGCACAACGTTTAGCAAATACTCAAATTAAAGGTAAAGGTAAAAAAGTCATGCTGTCGAACGGTGTAAATCTGATTTTACGATTTTTAATTCGAATTATGGAACCTTGCAAAGATTGTAGAAGTTGTTTTTAGATTTAATGCATCTTTTTTACGAACTTTGCAGTTTCCTTAGCGTAAACTCAAAATCGCATACCACATTTGTATAAAATAAGTTATTATTATTTTTATATTGTTTTTTTATTTTTCGAGAATTTCGGATGTTAAATTTTCTTATCACATTTGCTACTTTGTAGCAAGATGGATACTTCATTCATTAATTCAAAACAGTCGTAAAATGAAATTTATAAAAGTTATAAGTGTGAGCAAATATGCTACGCAATCGTTTTAGGATACAATCCCTCTATGATACATGCGAATGTCGAGAATGTATTCTAAAGTGATTACGCAGTTGTTATGTGATATGTGTCGCAGCTTGTAATTAGAGAGACCTACGAGCCGGAAAGTGACACGCGCTCCCGCAATCTTTGACGCCGCGTTGCGTCGTTTCGTTCTCCTTAATTTCGCTATCGCGAATATTCGTTACTGTCGACGAGAAGAGATTACAACGCAGCGTTAATATTACGTTGGACAGCTGTGCTGGTGGTTAACAATCGCTGCGGGTGCCGCGATTACGCTCGTTCCGGTGTCGAGTGTTTCGTTTACCGTTATCCGACAAGTCGTCATCATCGTTGAAGACTGCCATTCGCATCGCAGGTGCAAATTTATCTCGCACTCGTCGCAAAATTAGGAATGACGGGATGCGGTCTGATCCGCGTCAAGTTGTTTGCACCGAGTTAGTCACTATTCAATCAGAAGGCCATTTTTACGGCTACTCCCTTCTACAAAAATCTACGGGTTTGTTTGATCATCTTCGGTGCTGACTGTACTTATCTCCTTTGAAATAAGCGGAATAAGCTTCGAATATGTTTGGCATTGATTCAATGCTCTGTACATGTTGTAATCTCTCTCTCTCTCTTTCTCTCTCTTTTTATTTCTACATTTTTAGTATGCATTTATTACCTAAGCTTGTTATTTTTGCCAATTGAACATGTGAGTAATGTTCGGTATTATTTAGCATCGGTCAATCATGATCGGATAAATTGGGCTCTTGGATTTTTTGTAACTACATAAACAAAAAATCTCACTTTTTAAAAATTGAAAAACTGTCTAAATTTTACAACAGCATTATTAAAAATATGTAAAAAATGCCTCGTTTATTTTATATTAAGTAAGGAACAAGGCATTTTAAAAATTTATTTCTAAAAAGAAAACTAAGTTTTAAAAGGGTAAAATGGGCCGATTTTAGTCTCCTGGCAAGTAAAAACGGAATATTTTCTCGTATTATATTTTTTAACTTGCTAAATTTGATTTTGACCTTTAAAAAATTTTAATTTGCCGGAAAAGTATTAAAATTAGTATATGAAACTATAATATTAAATATGTAAGCAACTATTATATGTATATGAGAATACGCTAATAAAAATGTAAAACTACAGTATACAATATTATACAGATAAACAATATTAAATGAAAATCAACGAGGTAAACAACATAAATTAATAAATGAAGAAGGTTTTATTCTGTCAAGCCAATTTTGGTGATTAAAAATATTTTTTGCGCGAATTTTTTAATTTCTAGTAATTAAAAATACTACAATAGGATATAAAATACTCTAGGAGAGAGTAAGGAGGAGTTCTTAAAAGACATAATGAACAACAATGTTCTCAAGTGCCGCAGTCAAGTTTAAAACAGTTTCCATCGATAATGCCTTTGTTTTTAGTCATTAATAATTTTTTGATTTTGTTTTGTCAAGCAGAACATAAACTGTTAGAGATGAAAACATTATCATGTTTTATTAGCAGGAAAACATGAATTAATATATTCATAAAGCTCAACAATAATAATTTACGGTACTATATGTGTTTATAGCTTCATACACTGTTTAATATTGTAGTTTCATATATTGAATTTTAACATTTTTCTGTCATTTTTATTTGTCACAGACAAAAATCAGCATGTCATCCTTTGATTTATGTTGATATACGTATACTGATATACTTTCTTAATGTAATTTTAAATTAAAAAATTAAATGTAATGACAGATTCTCTTAAGAATGTTATAAAATAACAGGCTGTATTCTAAGAAACATATTTAACTTAATTATTAAAAAATACACAATTTATGAAAGTAAAAACTCGCGCGTAATATTGCATTTCAGTATGTTAAAGTAATTCATTATTGAGTGCATTTTTGCAGTGAATAATGTAAAGAAAATACAGTTACTGACTTATGGTGTTTCTCAATGTGAATGACAGTTTTGTAGACCTGGTAAAAGGTATCTAAAAGGTATCTAAAAAAGGAATACTAGGTTAAGATTAAGAATAGATAAAGAAAATTATATCTACCTCTCTGATTCTAAATCAGGAAATATCTCAATTTCGACAAAAGTCTATTTAGATTGTTTGTCAAATGATCTTGTTTCTACATCGCGTTATATTAAGTTAAGAAAAACCACTAATTAAAATTTATAATTGAAATGTTTTCGTTGTATATAAATATGTTTTTATCGGGCTCGTGAGTTTTGCCAGATTTAGTAGAATTTCGTCACTAACTGGGCTTTGAAACTTATCTCGTACGAATCGATTCGCGGTTCCCATTCTTGCGTTCATATTTCACGGGACACGATCCCGCGTACAAGAAATTAATTCAATTGTCCTCAGCTGCCTTGTTTTTGAGTAACATTGCGGAACAATCTCGTTATACCCCGGCAGTCATATCGTGACTCGAGGTGCCATTCGTTTTTTACCTGTTGCAAATGCAGACAGGAAGGACGACGACAGGGAAGCGAGCGAGCCAGCTAATTTGCCTACGTTGCATTCATTCGTAGCGTTGTTTTTTTCTTTTTTTTTTTGTTTTTGCCAAAATAATTGTCCGGCAGATTGTGTGTCTCTGCACGAATGAGAGAAAAGTCAATATACACCTCGCGGCAACGTGCAACTTTCATTCCGATATAACGTATCGACACGCGTGCGTATGTATATTGATGAAGGCGAAGTGTACGTGGGAACGACCCCGCAAATACGATATAAGCGCACCAAGTGTAAAAAATCCGCGCCGTGATAGCGGAATTAAATCAGGAATCCAAATATTGCGACGCAATTTTTTTCATCAGCGTTTTGCAATCGTATTTGATAAGTAAGGTAACTGTACCCAATACGGCTTAGTTTCTAATAATGGCTTACTTGTTTTTTAGTAGTTGCATGATGAATTGAATAAATAACTCTAATATGTCGCATAGAGGCTGTCAACGTGACTCGTTTGCAACAGTTAACTGCTCAGTTTGTGTATTCTGTTGTTGTCAAAAATAGAATTCTTGTAATTATATATACCTCGTGACTGCTTTCTATAATTACTAAATGATGATTATTAATTTCCGCAGTTTATATTTATATTGTAGCTTTATATTTCTACTTTACAAAAATGTATATAATTTATATTTTTGTCACAATTAATGTCTTGTTTATAAACCGGAAAGGAAATTCTTTATGAGGTAGAATCAATATAGCCGACCTATAATAGACCAATAATGACACACATTGATTGTAATGACTTTTTCGGTATTTTTATTAATTCAGATTATAAATTCTAATTCACTAACTAAACTGCGATAAGCTATGGTCTTAAGAGGGAATGTTAAAATAAGTCAATTGTTCGGTTAATGGATTTTGGACGAAAATAGTTCTTTGTATACTCTTATACGTTAATATGTTGATAAATATGTCAATATATTAATAAACTTATAAACTTATAAAAAAGTAACATTAAATCATTTGGTTGTCCATTTTTCTAATACTTTTTGTAAGAAGGAGGAAAACATATACTTAGAAAATATATTTAGTACTTAGATACCCAATATGACCTAAATAATACTTTTTTCTAAAAATCTTCATTGCACTTATGTAAATATTTGAAATTGTCCCATATTTTAAATTAATATTTAAAAATATTTCCTATTTTGAAACTGGCCATCAGTTTTTAATTTTGGAATCGGCAAAAAAATTAGAAAAATTTGCAAAGCATAGATAGATCATATAGATTACCTTATTTATTAGAGTGATTAGGAGAAGTTGACAACACATACACACACCTTCTATTTGCGGAGGGGAAGAAGGAATTGTTACATAATTTCTACTACCATATGTTGCACATGAGAAGAAAGAGAAACACGCGCGCGTAGATAACGAACTCGAGGCGAAATACGGTAGCATCGCAAACTGACCTACATCTCCGTAGCCACTATTCACGAGAGAGCTTTTAATGAAAGCATTAAAAATAAAAACGTCTCTGGCATTGTCCCCGGAGGGGTCGACTGCATTTCAATTTCGATATTCCGTCCCCGTGTTTGTACAATGGAATTGCAAGGTGCACTCTTGACCTCGAACACGCGGCATTCTTACCGTTCGCACTTAATCTTTTAATTTGCCAGAAAATTACGTGACGCTCCGTACATACCCGTTGATCACTCGTACTTCTGTACACCAACGTAATGAAGTCTCTACGGTGCGCGATCTTACTTCTCGTCTCGCGAGAAGGTTGCCTCAAAGTTCAATGCTCGAAAGTTGAGATGAGATGGGAATTTTTCATTTTGAAAATATTGGAATTGTTTGTTCCTACATTTCCCTCGTCCCTTTCGAAATTAAGTCTTATCCTGAAATAAGTCAGGTTAACGGGCAACTGCTGGAAATGTTATTCTCGGAAATCAAGATTGTTTTATTCGTAATAAAATTTTTATTTCAAAAGTAGAGAATAGACGAGATGAAAGATACTGATTTTACAATATTTTAGAGATTAAATGTGAAATGATTTGTGATATGGATATTTTTGTTGAAAAAAATGAAAAGAACACTAAGAGAAAAGTATTTGGTATTTGTAGTTTTTATAGTTATTACTGCTATGATTAGTAATAATAACCTTACGTTTATAGTTCTATCAACTATGAAAAAATTTTACTAAAAATTATGATAATTTTAAATATTAATATAGTAAAATATCAAGATATGGATGGAAAAATAAAATAAATATGTTTATATAATAAATGTAATCATAATTATAGAAAATATATATATTTTTTAAACATTTGCTTATTATTTATGTAGTAATAATAACTAATAACTACAATTTGTATGATTAAAGCAACTATAAATATATAGTTGGCATCGTAAATGAATACAAATTATATTTAAATTATGAAAATTGCAACCATCTTTTTCTCTCAGGGAAGATAAATTTCTTAAAGAAGAAAATCTGTGTGCATTGTTGACTACAGATCGAATGATAAAACGGATGCGTCGTGATTCATTAACAACTGTGGTATGAAGTGCTCGTGAAGAATGTAAAATAACTACGTAATCATTGATCGACCGCAGTTGAATGCCAACAAATGACTCATTGTTAGCAATCATTAGCTTGAACTTTGATATTGTAACAATATAATTTTCTTAAAACAACACATTAACTTAACGCATTCTGTTTCTTTCTCGTAAAAAGTAGAATAGTTTTCGGCATTTTTTTCTTTCTAGCAGGTGAAAGACTCGCTCTGCGAGTTTCTGAACTAATGCCTTAATTGTACGATTCCAGTTTAGACGAGGGCGTAAAAGTGACGTCGATATTAGGAACGTAACATTTAAAATTGCCATGGATTTACGATCGGAAGCGCACCGCATCGGTTATTACGTGCCTTGCGTGCGGCAACACGGATTTAACGACGCATTATCTCGCATGATAAAGAGAGGCGTTTATAATATTGCGTCACCTTTCCGTGCAACGCGCATTGCCGTGTGGGTCGCACGGAATGATCGGTCTTGCGGCGTGAAACGGAGGTGAATGTGCGCGCCCGCAAAGTCCGCGACCGCCGCAAGAAAATTACATGTATCGGATCGGATAAAGCAGCGAAGGTTTATTAAAAGATCTTTTTTTTTTTCGTTTATTTCACAATAGATTTATCTAGGGCGATGTTCACGACGCGTGACGGATTTGGTATGCCTACGCGGTTAAATCCACATATGCGTGTAAATCCACTAAAATGCAATGCAATGCAACACATATCGTGCGCGGTATCCGCTTTGAGCGAAACAGCGTGTCTCGATCAAAGCGCATTTATTTATTTAACGACTCCGAGTACACACAGAAAATTTGTGGTTTCCTGCGAAATAAAATGAATGTTTCACCCCTCATTGTGCATGATAAATTTTCATTGGGCGACACGGAACAGAATCGCGTAAGATTTATCGCGTTGTGTTTGTGATTTCGCGCTTTTGTTTACGTTGCAAAATCGTTACGCGGTGTAGATTTACCGGGTGATTATCGACTCATTGCTTTATCCTAGTATTTAACAACAAACATGTTTAACAAATTTCGCGTTAAACTGATTTACCATTTTCGAATTACATATTACCTCTCTCACTTTCGTTACTTTTGCTACACTGAAAGATATTTGTGACTATATATAATTGAAATGTTAAAATAATCATGGAGCTCAATTTTTATATTTATTATTGTTTCATGTTGTATTAATAATAACATACATTGTGTTATACTGACAAAAAAATGATACTCAATCATCGTAATCTAAATACAATTGGCTTCGAAAATAACTACATACTCAGAGAAAAATTTATAGTGGTGGCAACTATAAAAGTGACAACTATACAAGTTTTATATATAAAATTAATGCCCACTAAATTATTTTATAGTTATTACAATTAAAAGTTTAGTTTCAATAATTATAAAATTGTTTGTATTACCACGGCAACAATATTAGTTTGAAGTGAAATAACACCTCAACTATAATTACAGAGTTATGATATATAGATTTTACTACAAATAAGTTATGACAATTACATGCTTCTAATTTATGTACGGTCGATTAATCATATGACGGGAATAATTATGATCAGTGAACCAGTGATACACGGACCTAAATGCTAGGAATGAAAACGAGGTACCCCGAATTCGAATTTTAGTCGATTCAATTTTTTCGTCACCTACATTTGCATTACTATTTTTCTATAGTTTAACCAATAATTTTACTACAAATTATTAATATTAATGTATTTTCTTAGTTCATGTAAACTTATTGTTTTTATTACAATTTTGTAATATTACACATAGTTGAGGTGCTATTTGTCCACAAATTTATAATTGTTGATACGATTTTTTTCTTTGAGTGTAAAATTATTTGTTATTTCATTTTATTCCATGATATATTTCAATTTATTTAATTGTATTTAAATTATGATAATTCTAACCATTTTTTTGTCAGTGTAATACATTGTATTGGATTGGAACAACAGTTCGTAGCGGCATATAGTATATGTGATTAAATGAATTTATATACACATAACATATTGCCTTTGAATTTTACTTAAACAACGCTACAAACTTTTGTTCTAACCTTAGAACAAAACTACATATTATTATTACGCAAAGAGAAGTTTCTCTTAGAATTTTCCATGAAAATCATAGTAACCGTGAGTCAACATGGTTTTGAAGAATTTTTTCATAATTTTACAATTTGGTAAAGTTTTGAATTTTGACAAAATTTAACTAAACTATTTTATATTATAAATGAAAATTTTAAAATTTATATAAAATAGTTTGGTTAAATTTTACTAAATTTTACTAAAATTATATTAACATTCTCCGAAATCTACATCTTCGAGAGTAAATAATCCATATCATGATTTTAAGAATAAATTCTAAGAGAAACTTCTCTCCGTGTAACATTACAGCAGTGATAATTGTAAAAATGGAGCTCATAATTATTTTAACATTTAATTATGGTATAGTCACAACCAATACAATCATTTTACTCTCATTGTCTTTTCAAGATTTATACGTCGTCACATGTCGATTTGTTTTATAATTAAGAATATTGGCTCGTTGACATTTGCAACATTTCTTACGCCGCATCATTACGCATGCTCCTTGCGATATCCGCGCTTCATTAACGCCGCTCGTTTCGCGATCGTTTCCCTCGAATTCTCGACAACACGAATTTCCGCCGCGCGCTGCCACATTAATTAAACCATATCTCTGTGATATTTACACCTCATTAGATTCGTCGTTCTTATTTCGATATCTGCGTAAGATCGCGGCTTGTCCGATAGCCACCACAGGTAGTCGGCTAATTACGCTAATAGCTCTTTGTGTGTCGTCTGACATCGCCGCCACTGACCCTTTAAATCTCTGATTCGTTGCCTTAAAAGGCAATCCTCCGCCCTTCTCTGCCTCTTCCTTCTTCATCTCCCTTCTCTCCCTCTTCATGCAAATTCGCGGTACGTTGCCTGCTCCCTCTAACTATGCCGCCAATTAAAACACTCCTTTTCGAGCACCAACGACACAGGTTCCAGATTCGATACGTATGTATGATGGTGTGTGTAAGATCGGATCGCGTAAAGACAAACGCGCCTGCCCTGGCGCAATACTCTGGAAAGAGGTTCGAGACTCACAAATAAATATTTGGCTTTTAAAGTCCAAGTATTTTTTGCCCTCTTTCTTTTGGAGAGCGAGTAATAATTTAACGTTACACGTATTGAAGCAAAATAAGCGGAAAAATGTTCATTTTTCTTACGAAGTTGTTAGTGGTAAAACAAACAGTCTGACTTTTATTGGACCGTGTATCGCGAGGCCCGTTACGTACGTATATAGATAAGTCAATTAAAAATGGGATTATGAAAGTTATAGGGTCTAAGTGAGAGTTACGACAAGATCTTTAAATGCTCGTGGCATTGCGAAATTTTATGAACAAAGTTAACGCGGGGAGCATCGTCGCGCATGGCGAGCACGTTTTACGACGTGTCTCGGCATCTTTTGTGCGCCAAGCTTTTCAGTATTTTCCGATATATGCGTGCAGGGGTATGCGCGTTGCGAAGATGCATGATACTAATACGACTTACGTAGTTTACATATTCATGCGGATCCGCCCGCTAGACTCCCACCATTTCCGCGTGGAGCAATGAAAAGGCTTTTTCCACGGCTTCTACTTCAGAAAATATCGTCTAGGCGAAATCAAGCCGCTTCTCATCTCTTCATCTCATTGAACGGACCATATCTTTTTGATGTTTATTTCTCGATTTCATCGTGGCATCGCGAATTTCCGCGAATATAAATAAAATAATTTGAACTTGTCTTTGAGCATAAAAAAAACCTTACGTCAATGCATATATGAAAAATAATATGCGGAAAAACTTGCGACTATTTGTTTATTTTGATAATTCCTCACTTATTGATAAAATTAAATTCGTATTTGGCAAATTAAAGCATTGAACTTATAAAGGTATTCTACTTTATTGGGTCCGAAAATTTCTTTTTAAAAAATTTATTTAGAGAAAAATATTGAAGCAATTAAGATGCAAATTTTGCAGAAAATTTTTTGATTTTTGCAGATTATAGCATTTTTTATTACCGCAGACTCCCTAATAAATGATGTATAAATGGCGTTGGGAACTGTAAATCTCTTTTCCGAAAGTGATTGAGACCTGACAACTTAAAACATAAAAACAAATTTTCTTAATTTATATGAGTTCGAGCATCGACTGAACTAGAATTATAGATATTAAGAATTAAAAATTAAACTGACAAAATGAGCACTTTTAAAGATTATTTTTATCTGATTTTAATTTTTGAAAGACTACCATTTTGTTCAACTTTTAGTTTTTAATATTGATTAATAGTCCATTAATTCATACAAATTTAAGCAAAGGAGATTTAATATCTTCTATACATCCTCAATTTAATCTTCTCTACATCGCCTACTATAGTCTGCGATAATAAAAAATATAAACTACAAAAATCAATAAATATTTCTACAAAATAAATATTTTTGCAAAAGTCGCATCTCAATTGCTTCAATATTTTTCTTTAAATAATTCTTGAAAATAGGTCCCTTCTCAGATCCAACAAATAGAATATCTTCTTGAATATTCTCTAATGAATATATTATGTAATAAATATTTTTCCTCGGTCAGCAGATCTTAAGAAACATCGCATTGCATTAACATTCTGATTATGCAACACGAATTATACTGGCGATAATTATGCCGTGAATTACAACAGGGAATCCAATTAAAGCACTTAAATTATCGTTAATCCTAACGCAATATCAATTACACTTACGAGCACACGCTGCAGTCCCGTTGGAGTGCAACGAGAGATATGATCGCAATTAATGGGGCAGTGAGTTTACATCTCGTAAAGACGGGCTCCCATTCGGTAAAGGGTAAACCTATTAAGTGTTATGCACGCGCGTGGAAAACATCGCTCTTAATAAATGCACGAATTACGGTCGCGTCACGGTGGGAATATATATGTATATTTAATATATATATAAAAGTGAGTGCGAGAGATGAATTTATATGAGCCAGCGATTCGCATACTGCCGAACAAGGACGCGTGAATTTAATATATTTTCGATCTCGTCGTCTCGAAACTTCATAAATAATTCCGCTGAATAATTCAAACGTCGTGGCCGAAGTTAGCGAACCGAAAGTGTTGTACACCGCGAGAACTATGCGTGGGCGTGTTAAACGAAAGTTAAGACCCACGTGCCGTTCACGCGACGGAGACGCGTGCGATTGAACAACACAACATATCGCGATCGGTTTCTCTGTTCTCCGATGCTATTTTTCATTCAGTGAAAAGTAATTAAACATTTTTAGGCAATCAACAATAACATTGTTAATTTGAAAACAAATTAATTAAATCGGAAGGTATTTTAGCCGTTGGAAATTATCCAGATATATACGTATTTATGGCGAGATTGAATCAACTCTGAAGTTTTAATGGTAAAAAGCGTACTTTGTGAAGAGTTCGAAACTTTAATTACGAGGCGCGCGATCTCATTGCAATTTCGTACACTTTGATCGTGAGTAATGTCATTAGATGGAATTAATCTCTATCCACGATCAAATACTCGGAGCTTTTCGTGCGCGAGTTTCTCATTTTTATGCAAATGGTAGTTGTTCTGTGTTAAAAATAGAGAGAGAGTAAGATCCAGAGGGAAAGAATGAAGATCACTTTAAATACATTTTATGCATCGATGACAATGGAAATTGAGTTAAACAAAGTTTTACCAAATTATCAGCTTCTCGTTTAAATAAAATAAAATAAAGCGAAATCAATACAATGGAGGGAAAAGCGGTTAGAAAAAATTAATTGAAGATCGGAGGTGCTAACTAAGTTTTATTTAAGCTTCTTTTTAATTCAATTTATTCGAGTCACGTGTAGAACATTATACGTCGTTTACTACGAAATTAATACTTAACTGAAGCGTATATTGAAAGTATATTGGGGCTGTGTGTGTAATCTTTCTTCTAAAATTCTAGAAAAATATTAATAATATTATCACACGTGCCCAGATTTTATGTAAGAAATTGAGTAATAATAGTATAAATTATGTATAAGATTTACATATAAATATGATTTATTATAAAAGCATTATATCATTTGTTTTAAACAGAAAAAAGATGTGCATAAATTGGAAATTTGATAAATTTAACCAGTACATCTATTGCATAATGGAAGAATCAAAATTCTTTTAAAAATTATCAGAGAAGCATAATTAATTCCTTCTTATTAAATAAATCAGAATTCTTGGTAATAATATAAACTTAACATTTTATTAAGTCAACATGATTTTTTTAAGAAGAAAAGAAACATATAATGAATATAATTAAAAATTTTATAAGTGCCAATTAAATCCTTATAAAAGTTGAAAGGTTAAGAAGATTAAGAAACGAGCAATTCAAACAAAGATGATAAACAGAAAATTATATTTTAATGTTAAGTTATTAATTAGTACGCACGTTTAGAAGTTCACAAAGTTTTCACAAAGGTTTCACTAAATATTGTTAGCTTATTATATAAATATCATAATAAAAAGAAGGGAGATCAGAAAATATTTTTTGACATTTTCCTTATAGTTAAGTTTACTAAACGTTTTAACTGTAAAATCGAGTCTAATCGTGATAGCCAGAAATTTTGTTTGGTCTCACAGAAATGTTTTCGACATATAGTTGTTGTTGATATAAGTATAAAACATTTTTCTCAGTATACGATATAAATATGTATTTCGATTTCTGCATAGCATTAAATTTCACCTCTATTAAATTTCGATATTATATCAGCAGTCGTTTTTCATGACAAATATATATTTAATGTATGTATCAGGAACATCGTAAAGCATCGGTGACACGCATCAAGGCAAAGACACAAAATCAATAAACTTGCGCAACGACGTAGCAAATTAAATTATAATCCGTGGAAAAAGCGCGTGCAGGTGTGCCGTACGCACTGATATACGACGCGCCGCCCCGCAAACATTATAATGCACAACCGAGCGTTAAATTAATCACGAATCGCTCGCTGGCGCTTATACCGCTGATAAATCGCGTAGACTAATGTTCTTCCGCCTCAACCATGCATTTTCCTGATCGCGAGAGAGTTTCCGTCATGAAAAACGTCTTAATGCACCGTGCACGCGTTCGAAAAGTGTCCGCCTTCGGTCGTCAGTTAGCCGCCCACGCACGCACGTAGGCACGCACGCACGCACGCACGCATTTACGTACGCATGCACTTACGTACGCATGCACGCACGCACGCACACACGCACGCACGCATGCACGCACGCACGTGCGTGGGCGCGAGGCCGGTGCCTGAGTTCTGATTATAAGGACCCGTTCGCAACGAGGATCCGGCCGTGCAGGTCGAGATTTCGCGTATGGCTGCGTTTTGCGCTCACGCAATCGCGCTCTCAAGCCGACAGGCAAGACTCGCCGATGCTGCATGGCTAATAGATACGTTGACATAAATCCGACCGCGTGTATATGTGTGTAGTGGCGCGTATGCATCAACCGCTCGCTCGCTCTCGCTTCTCCCGGTTCTCTCTCTCTCTATGTGTCGCGCATATTCCGACCTGTCCACGTTGCATTAATGCGGAGTTGCGCAACGTTCTCGGAGAGATGTGTCAGCTGTTGTCACATATAATGAGCGATTGACCGAAAGTTGCCCCCACAAAGTTTCCAGTTCGAGAGGTAAATGATTGACAATCCTATTTGTTCGGCGCGGTAGAGCTGCAGACGCGCATTGTAATATACGCATTGATGATAATGCAGCGTTATCGGAGTTTTTTTTTTTTATATTGTTCGTTCGAGATTATTTTTCTACTATTTTCTTTTTTAAATGGAAGGTGAATACTTTAGCTTTTTGAAATAAAGTGATTGAATAAAGCATGTAAAATTTATACTTACTAAGGTAGGCAAAAGCATCCTTCTGTTATCTTTATGGCTTCGTGTTGAAACTTTTATCGCATGATCTTCTACACGTGCTAGAATAACGACGCTTTTAATATGTGACTGAATATACGTATATAATATTACGGCAATATGTCTACGGGAAAATTCACAGGTAGTAGCGTGTGATGAATATTAAAAACGCTTCCGCGGGGCACGACGAGATTGACACGCATCTTGGTTAGAGACCTTTTCCATGATTCTCGATAGACTATTACTTCCGGTCATTGGTTCTTGCACCGATTTAATTGACAACGCGTCGAATCGCGTCGTGAATCAGCGGATCGAGTGTAGGAACGAGAGAATAGAGAGCCATTAAACAGAGAGAAAAATCTGCTCACCGTGTTCGCACGCCCGTTTGAACGTGACGCGCGATTTTCCGTTCATGATGAAAACCCTTTTTGAAGAATCAAAAATATTCGTTAATTGGATGTTGCTAATGACGACGGAATGAATGAGAGAGGGAGGGGAAGAGCCGGGCAGATATTCGGTGTAATCAGCGTTACATTTTCGATTTTATAATTTTATAAGAGTTTCTCGGAACGAAAATTATTTTTTTTTCCACGATGTAAACTTTAATTATGAAAAGACTATTATAAGCAATCGTATTTACAAAAGAAAAAAGAACAAAAAAGATTAAAATTGATACTCGGTATCTAATCTCTTTGCAAATATGATTATTAAAAGAATATCGTCATGGATTCATCTTTTCTCTTCGATTATGATATCCGTTTGTAATACATAAGTAATTAATTTTTATAATTAGGTTAGATATTAGTACGAAAAGAGAAATGAGAGATTGATTTTCCTTTTTTTCTCAAAGGATTCGTTTATGCTCGTCTTGTTAGAACGAAATAGAAGAACGTAATTTATTTTCAATTCTTCACCAAGTTATAGTTGCATCTTGCTGCTTGTAATATTAAAGTAAATAATATCATTCTACGTATACAACAAAAAATATATTTGCGCGTATATAAATTTTTAAATTTTAACGACCTTACAAAAGTATTACAAAATTGAATCGATTATTTCAGAAATCCCATTAATTAATTTTTGTCAAAATTAAGAAGAGATATTAAGAATTTCGAAATTAGAAGAGATAAATACACAATTCCTTTATTAATCACTTTACTTAAGTATTGTTTCCTTTCCTACGATTGTCTACAAACTGCCATTTACATGAGAAGTACCATAAGTGACTATTTCCTTATATTGTGTTCTATAAAAATATTTAGTGATGAATCACTTTAATGCTAAAGCATACTGGAATTCAGTGTCACGAGTTTGCTTTTTTTTCATGAATTGTGTATTCAACAATAAAGTTAAATGTTTTTCTAGATACCTGTTATTTTATTACATCTTTAGAAGAGTCTGCCATTATATTTACAGAATTTCCTAATTAAAAAACTCTATTTTATATGTACAAAAATACTTATTTCAATGAGAAACATCATAAGCCAACATTTTCAAAATTAATTTGCTTTTTGAAAATAAGTTTTAAAAGTAATATGTTCCGCTCACTTAATTTATGAAATAATGAAGCATTTTCTTATATATTTAGTACTACAGTTGTAAAAACTGTAAATTTTTCTAGTTTTCCAAAAATTAGATTTTGTAACTAATGGGATTTGTGAAATGACCGATTCAATTGTTCTCTCGAGCTATCTAAATTATACTTTGCATTTCTCTGCGTGTTTCAATTGAGAAGAATATTTAATTGGCTCCTGGGGATTCACTCTGTGTAAATCCATTGAAAATCCTCTAAAAATATCACACAGCTATTACCTTGACGACGATTAAACAACTAGGATCAGATCGTTCTTTAATTACCACGATTATCGTCGTTGTTCATTCACGTCGAAGCATCGTGGCGGGATAGGCTCGTTTACGAGCGGGTGGTGACCCTCCGCTAGGAAACGTACGCTAGGCTCCCAGGTATTTATATACCTGCTAGCAAATAAAACCTGTTGAGATTCTTCTGAAAGGACAGAATTACGTGGTCGGGCGAACTCGGCGTGCCGGTGGGTCTCATAATCTTCAGGTAGTAGAAAAGGGCAAAAGAAGGAGAGAGAGAGAGAGAGCGTTCCTATCCTGCGTCAGGGTTAAGTATAATCCCTTGACCTGTTGCAAACGCGGGCGCGAGAAATCATCGTGTCATAGCAATACATATTGCTTTTCTCTATCCGATATTAAACGCGACATCGGAGCGACACGAGATTTGTAGGAGCTGCAATAATTTATCAAACTTGTAAAACACGATAACACTAGTATGCGAAGGAACAGTTGAATACAAACAAGGTATTAACCTGAACGTAGGACGAAATTTAAACTTTCACACATTTTTTACATGAAAAATCTTTGTAATTCGATTTACGAATTGTACTTTTGGCACAAACATACATATATCATACGTAATAATAAATTAATGATATAATTTTTTGAGTTTTTTAAGAAATTATAACAAAGGTTTTTAAAAAATTACAATTTGTATATCTTTTTCAGTTGAGTTTGGTATTCCATGTAGCGACATAACGAGCATAAATCACTACTTTTTACCGAGATGAGAGATGAGTAATGGATGGTTATTGCTTTTATTCACCAATGTTAATTGCGACACGAGTTATGTAAAGGTCGTAGCTAAATCATATTTCAAAGTGTCACGGAGACGTGTCCTGCGATGAGGAAGAATCACCTGTTAC
Organism: Solenopsis fugax; assembly: GCA_003595255.1. Taxonomy (NCBI): domain Eukaryota; kingdom Metazoa; phylum Arthropoda; class Insecta; order Hymenoptera; family Formicidae; genus Solenopsis; species Solenopsis fugax. The sequence goes on from QKQZ01052630.1 coordinate 21,496, forward strand.
GCCTCCTAAATCCGCGGGGAATTTCTTTCCGACTATTCGGATTCTTTCGTAGATGTTACTCGCGTCTCCGCCTCCGGGATGTTCGTACCTTGAAACTCGAATTTTTCACTCGGAGCGCATTATTTCCCCGTATATATGTATACGTAGACTCGCACACAGAAGTCATTCGTTAGGAGCCGCTGTTGGCATGGCACTCTGTTCTTTCATAGAAATGGTTCTAACCTCTGAGAAGTACTAGACACTGTTCGGCATCTCATTCGTGGGAACGACCGCACGGCACACACGGTTATGTTTAGATATTTCTTTTTAACAGCTCAATCGCCCTCTAATTTTTCAAATCAAATTTTTTATTGTTATATTATTTTGTTCTACATTTATTTTTTCTTTATTATACAAATTACGAAGTTTCTCTCTATATCCCATTGAAAACATGAATACATATACATAAGCTTTGTTTTACTATCTTCTTAAATTAAACTGTAATAATTACAAACTCCTGTGTAATGTGATATAAGGTATCTGGGCTGAATAAAATCCATTTAATTTAATTTATTTTTTAAAAATTATTTGTTAGATTTAAAAAAAATAAAATTTCTTAAACTCTATTTAATAGAATATCTTATATATACACATGTACAATTTTAAATTATTATAGTTCAAGTTAAGGGAACAATTTATAAGATATTCTTGTTACATTTTGTATCACTTTTCTCAGGTCTTTTACGAGTGTATTATTTTTTATAAAGAAGTATACCTATAATACGTGAAAGCACTTTGAAATGCTATAAGAAACATCATGTTATACTAAAAAGCGTAATCACGTGCAATTTTTATTTTGAAGTCGACACTTCCATCAGACTTTTCATCGGGCGTCATATGACACATCTATCCTCTTATCGTATGTAGAGCGTATTGAGATATATCAGCGGAACGTCTCTTAAAAGTGACAGCCATATACACGTGTTATTACGATCGAATATATTTTTTAGATTTTTAGCAATCTTTCTCTATTTATGTATAGACAAAATGTTATTTAATTTCCTAAGAAGTTTTAAATTTTAAGTGTAATAAAATACGAATTCTCGAAAATTAAAATTGTGATAATAATTAAATAAATAAGTAAATAAATATTTGTTTACTTATTTATTAAATATGTTATTATGTAAATATATATGTTATTAAATAAATATATATATATTTATTATTTATTCACAATTGCTTTCAATTTTCGAGACCATATTTTCCGTATTTCTCTCTTTCTTTGTACACACACACACACATTTATATTTCTTTCTATTTACCGCATTGACTTAAAGTCTTATTTATTCATTGTCTTAATTTCTTTTAAATTTTGAAGTTTTTTATTCAACATAATATAACATAATATAACAATAGTAAATTAAATTTTTCATCAATTTACTGCTTTCTTGTTACAACGTGTGACATATGTGACGTCGACGTTTACAATAGGCGAATTTAAGTACTGTTATTAATCGAGGCGTTACACGAGCGTTACTTTGGCTACACGACTATGCCGTCAACCTTCTGTTAAGCCGTTTATAGTCGCTAAAGCGCATTAAGACACATGGCAGGAAGCTATATCTCGTCTTTTGAGCGTGAAGTTACCTCGATTACGCCAACTACTGGTTCCGGTGCAAACTTGCCACCGGTCGTTGAGCTTCATTAGCCCGACCGCATACGTTAAATCCTAATTAGCCTCATTTACTCCAGCCTCGCCGATTAAGATCGCACGCCTCGGCCTCACAGCAAAGGCTGCGCGAAACTTCGTCACAAAGGATCGAAGTGCACGCCGTGCCAAAATGATTAATCGTTTCTCATCCGCACACCTTCGAACATTCGGCTTTTTAATGATTACGAATATATGATAATTTATTCGTAATCATTAAAGACTGTAATTATAAATCAAATTTAAATATAATGTGTTTTCTTGTAATTATAAAACTATAATTTGCCTTCAATTTTCTTGTTATTTATCGCTGTTAACACACTAGTGAGTTCTTAATGACCTTCCCGGTATCTAATTATTACAAGTCAGTCTAGACTCAGAGGAGTAACTGCATCGATAAGAATTTGTCGTTGTTGTCGCACTAACCACGCCCGGAAATTATGCTTGGTTGATACTACTAGTCGTACTAGTATGTTGAATAATTAATTTTCTATTACGACTATTTTATCGCTCTAACTTTCCTTCTTCATCCATCTTACATCAAAACAAAATAAATGAGAGAAAATGTTATCAGCATTTACACGGATGTAACATGTGCATATGTAAATACGTAGCTTCCGTAGATAAATACTGAACCGTAGATAAATTTATCGAGCTGTGTTTGGCGTATCCCCTACGGCTCTGTTACGTCTTGTCCCGTAAGTTCAGTCCAGTTCGATCATGAAGAGAAATATCAGAAACAGTTTACTAGCCGTTCGTACGTAGAGATCACGAAAGAACGAGCAGTAACTAATAATACATCGTGAGTCACGATGCGAATCGTGACACAAGTCCCAATATCGCAATACATAACAAACCCTTCGAGTATCCTTTATTTTCTTGCACATACACAATCATTTAATCTCATAAACGTCTCGCAGACATTTTATAAATGTTATTTATAAATTATTTACACGCTGTATGTCCGATTGCTTTGGGATATATGGCAAAAATGCAATATTTTTTAAAGTTTTTTTTTTCAAGTAATAGAAAATAAATATTTCGTGTTTCTAATTTTTTTTATAGTTATAAATAATATAAAATTTTTATTTATATAATTAATTTTTCTTAAATATAGAATATGATATTAAATATAGACTTGATAAATTAAGTTTTAGATAGGTATATATACCAGAATTATTTTTATAAATAATGTAAACGATTTGTAGTTTTATTAATATTATTTATTTAAAAATTGCCATCATTTTCTATGGTTGTTCACTTATTTATTAAACTTTTAATTCCTTTCTCAAAACCGTGAACCGGCTTTGATTTGAAAAATGTGGACAAAGCGATTTGAATATCATTTACAAATTCGAATATTTCATACAAATTTTTTTTTGTAAAGTAATTCCAATAATTGGAAAAGATAATAATCCGATAGGATGGATACGGTGGATGAAAAAGTACTTCTCATTCTCATGCTCTAACTTTTTATTACGTTTTATGGTTATATATGATTTAGAATTATGTTATAGAATCAAAGCTGGTTAGCTTCTTTAAAAAAGGAGTTAAAAGATTAATAAATAAGTGGATCGTAGAATATATGATGACGATTATATTATTGAATAAATAATAAGTTATGTTACCAAAACTGTACTGTTTGCACTATTTATATAAACGACATTAATATCCGGTCCTAATATAATTCCGCTTATATAAATATGAATTGCTTTTCAAGTGTGGACGTAATAATGGAGAAATGTAGTTTAAGGAAATATTAAATTGCGTAAAAACACATAAATTATCGTACTGCGCATATATATCGGCGCACTGAGCCGATATATACATATAAACCGGTTCACTACTATTTCTGTATTACTCGTAGACGGCGGGCGACGCTAAATTAATTAAACCATCCGTGGCGATCGAGAAAAATTACCGCGCCGTAATACCCGGCCAACTGCGTGGCCAACGCACAAGCACGTAATCGCACTCGATGCCGCTCGTAATTAAGAATTCCCGGACGAATTAATTAAGCTCTGTCGTAGCAAACGATATATTTTAGCCACCGATAAACAGTCGTGCCTCACGCTAATGGCGTGTGCGTGCTAATGACAGCTCCTTCACGCAATACAATAGACATCACTTATCCGCATGTGCATAGATGGAGATCCCGTTCTCAATGGGCCACGATTCTGGATCGAGCTTTACCAATGCCATTTCCATTTTGCTAATCACGGCTGTCGGTGCCGCACACGTAGCGGACGCGAGATCTAATCTGCTCGTCCCACTTCTCAAATGAATCGTGTCCCTTTGCTCTTATTCAATGAAAGGGTCGCGCCTCGACAAAGTGGCTCCGATTGCCTCAATCACGCTCCCGGGGTAGTATCTCACACGCTCGTACTCTACTCGCACTCGCGCTCCGCTACGCGCCGGATCTGTGAATTCGTGAATGTTATCGTGGGCTCTGTCTCTCTGATCATTGATTCAGCCGATTAGGCAGCCGCGAAGATTATACGGGCTCTCCGACAACTGGACGCACCGGACTCTTCGGTGCGTTTAGTCCGATCCGGATTGATCGCTTTATTGTGCTGCTGTGACAGACACCATTATGAATGGCGCAATAAATTGGGAGTTTAATGTAATGTAATAACAGCAGAAATTTAATTAAGTGTCATAAGATACGAATACATAACGTTAACCGATTTATTTTTTTGCAAACACTACACAAAAGAGAAATTAGTATCAAGTCAACAATCATTGTTTCTCATACACAGAATGGAATAAAAGTAACTCAATATGAACCGTATACAATTTTTAAGTAAACAAGAAATAACCACAGAACACTTTGTTTTATTTTTATTCAGACTTTTAATTTTTGTTACATTATTCAGTTGAAAATGATATCAATATACAAGGACAAATAATTCTCTCCAGCGTTTACAAAAAACCTGTGCTCTTTTTATGGAATTTTTCATGACGGTGTTCAAACAACTGAACACCCAAGAATTATTCATGTGTGAGAGATCAATGTGTCCAAAGAGTAACCGTTTGATGTACATCTGTACTGCAAAGGTGCTTAATCCATTGATCTTTTTTTTTAAATGCCGCAGATGAAGTTGTCAGATTGCCATTGCCATAAAAAGAGTATAATTTTAAAAGGGTATAATGTGAATGCTGAAGAGAGTCGTTTGTTCGATATAATTTTCAACCGAATAATGTAACAAACACTAAAAGTCCGAATATAAATAAAATATAAAGATATCTGATAATTTTTGAAATTGGGTACTTACTTTTGTTCCACCTGTAATAAGAAAGAATATAAAATCTTAAACAGTAATTCTTAAATTATGATAATAATGATTTTAAATTTTAGCAATATTATATTTTTATGTAAATATTGTAAGTCATCTAAAGAGTACAATACGATTATTTTGATAATAATAGTGTTAAAAAGTTCTAATTCTTGATTTGAAGATATTGTTATTTTTTATCCGATATTATTGAATAAAGATGAATATATTTTTCTTGATAAAATATGTTCCATATGAAATTCTTCATGTAAAGAAGCAAGAATTATGTGTCTGTTTAAGATTATCAAATTCTTTAAAGATTTTTACTCTTGTTTATGTATATGAAGTAATAATTGTTTATATGATACAATTTTTATGTGTCTACAATTCAGATAAATTGGTATTCCGATTCAATTAAATATTCGCACAATGATCGTACCGTGATGTAGAATAATTTGTGAATACAAAAAAAATAACATAAATTATAATAATTTACAAATTGTTTTAATAATCTAGTATATCAGAAGCTCTTTATTTTACGATTATTTTATTTATGTTTTACGAATACGTCGCAATTACAATAAAAATTTAATACAAATCATCCTAATATGACCGGGAAGTGTAACAACAATTTAATTAACGAGAAATGGCATACCGGCCGAAAGCAATTCTTAATGCTCAACATTTTTCTATGTGACTTTACAAACATTTACAAGATTTTTCAAATTGCGCGCCGAATTGTTTTTCGAGATTTGAAACACAGAGTTTTTAAGAAGAACCTTGAATGTGATATCACGAAATTGTTAATCAATTTAATTATTTTTTTGATGCTTGTCTCTGCTATTTAATCCTGAAAACTCATTATTATATGAGATTAACTCTTTCCTTATATACCTGGATAAATAGTGTTCGATCGATTTCATGAAAGTTTTTCGAAGTCTCAAAGAATTCTCCCTAATCCTTATTTCCTCGTAAGAAAGTTTGTGATGAAGTGAACCTGTGCTGTGGTACAGTTGAGGCCGTCGATCCCTGCGAACAGCATCGAGTTGATTTCTGTATCGAGTACTAGTAACTCACTTAAAAGCAATACTGCCTTTTTTTGAAAAACTTTTTGAAAATTAAGTTTGATGAATTTTGAAAAGGTATATAAAAATCACACAAAAAATATCAGCACCAAAATTTAGAATGTCTGTTTTTAAAAATTATTTTTCTCAAAAATAAATTACTTATTTAAAAAAAAAGTGGATTTAGAGAACAGAAATGAGGCTTCGAATCTCATTATGTGCGAGCAAGACAACGTTGAATTTCTTAGGGAAGACATTATTTTTGTAGAAAAATATTAAAAAATGATTACATTTTGCTATTTGCCCTTTATTGAAAATACTAATTTTCATATACCCAAATAATAATACTTATTGAAGAATTTTGAATTCTTATATATTTTTCCAAAGCTTTATACCTAAATTAGAAAATCTTAGAGTTATTTTTTATGTACATTTTTTTGCTATTTGTCCCTTATTGAAAATACTAATTTTCATACACCTGAATAATAATACTTTTTAAAGAATATGGAGTTCCTATATTTTTTTCAAAGCTTCATAAACTAGAAAATCCTAAGAGTCATTTTTTTAATATACATTTATTAACGTTTTATACATTTATGTAAAAAGTTATAATTTTTTAAGTCAAATAACTTTAACCCTTTAATTTGTGTAATTAATATTCGATAAATATTATAAATTATATTTTCTTTTCAAAATGAAGTACAGACATTTGTCCTAAAATTTAAGAGTATGTTCATGAATTTTTAGAGATTTGTTGAATCATTTTATCATAGATGAAAGAAAATGATCGGACGTGAGTTACCGAGGTTTGTAGGGATCAGGCACATTTTTCATAGTGTATTGTAAAGGTTAAAAGAATCGCAAATATAAGAAGAAAATTTATATATTTTTTACAGAAAAAAATCCAATTGTTCTTATCGCGACAATGTTTATCTTTAAACAATCGCCAGAGTTGCACTTGAGGTGTGAATATCCTTGGGACTGATGTCATCAAAATGTCCCAATGTTAATAGAATACTTGCTATCCACCGGTGCACGGACGGCGGTGGGTATTAGCTATGTAAGTGGATTGCACCCCGGGGTCTGCTTGCGCTATCCCACTGAAATTTCTCCCGCTCGAGGCGGGTCGAAATCCCACATAACGCAGTTATCTCCCTGCTATTGGCCGGCCAAATTATGGCGAAGTGTCCGCCGCATTGTTAGACAACGTAGCGCCGTCAGTATAGCCTCCTTTTCTGAATTGACCTCGGTTATGACTTCGCAGACCAGCGCTGAATATGTTCGTGATAAGCGCCATTTCGGAGCGACTGCCGCGAGTTTAGTTATTAATTAAACGTCGTGTCTCGAGGAGAGAGAAATTCAGAGATCGAACAATGACGTGGACGATAATCGTTACAAAAATTTAATATCTAAAGTTTGCTCGCGTGATTAGGACACGGCATGGCTGATTACCGGTTTAATAGATGCTGTTACAGAGAAACGTATCTCAAGTGGGAACGATAACTGCGTAGCAAAGAACTGAATGGGAAAATGTCGACTGATAAAGAGCCACGAGAGAGAGAGAGAAAGAAGGCAGTCGCGTTCAAACGATGCCAGCTCTGGACGAACGGATATCTACGTTTACTTCGTTAAGTGAAATCGTCTTCGAATTTCCTGTCGAATAGAAGGGCAATCAGACGGCTTAGAAACACAGAGACCTCAATTCCCGTAACGAAAGAGACCAATATAACGACCTTCTGATAGATTTAATTTTATTTGGAGCGAATACAATGACAACGATAATAAAAATTAAAATATTTTCAATGAACTTTTTTCATTAAATCCTTCGTTATAATCAAAATTATCTTTTAATTAATTCTAACGACGTCCCTTTGATTAATCGCTTACACTTGCCACTTCATTTTGTGGTCTCTCTCTTTCTCCCTCTCTCATGTTTATCCTTATTTTGTTATTCTTCATAATCTTATAATCCCACAATGCGTCTCGTGCGCTGTACGAGTTTGCATTCGGAGAATCAAATAAATAATAAAATGTAATCGGATTTTATGTCGGTTCTTCGTGGAGCGCGAAGAGCGCTAACTCTCAGAATCCATCAGACATGCCCACTGGTCGATAGTGGCACTCGTTTTGCCGACGCAAAATGAGAGAAATCCATTTGTTAAAAGCCATAGAAACGTAACGTCTATAGCGTGGCGGCGATACGGATCGCCGTCGTCGGGCGTCGCGGAAAAATTGGAGCCGGTCCACGAAAGTTTCTTCCCTTGAAACGATCGGCGACTCGTTTGTGCTGGTTTCGAAATTGCTCCGGGAATTTCGCTGAAGAAACACAATAGAAACCGTGCTCCGGAGAGCCGAGCGCTTTGGCTAAGATCTTAAAACCGCTCCGCTATTCACCGGGAACGATTCTTCCTGATAAATCACATTACCGTGAAAATTTTCATTATAAAACGGATACGCTGTCGGAAAGTTCCCGGACACTCGCCTCATTTAGCAACGTTATGTATACAAACTGTTTATAAACGTTGTTTTTTTTATTACATGTTCGTGAATTGTCATTTTTGCGCTTTCTTTGCTCATTTACTATCCGTAGAAGAGAGGTGCAACTATTACATGGTTAATCACTTGAGATTGCGTGAGATTAAGTGAGATTAAGTGAGATTGCTGCAAAAATTTGTGAAAAAATTTTATAAAAATATCATTAAGCACCAAGATTGAAGAATGCCATTTCTTCTTATTTCTCGTGTTATTCACTCAACTTATTTACACGCCTGAAAAAAGTCGTTCTTTCAAAATAATGATTATTGCTTTAAATATCACCACATATTTCCCGGTGATTGGTATGACACCGATCACAGAATGAGGAAGTTCCAAGTTCGAACCCTGGTTAGGGTGATATTTTTTGCTAAATGATTTCTCTATTTTTTTTTAAATGCTTGTAACATCATTATCAAATCTGGCGATCAAATTAATTTGAGATATTATTTTTACCATCAGTTTACGATTGCGTTTTTAAGTCTGACAATCATTTCGACACGCAGTTTCTAAAACTAAAAAAATATATTTAATAATTGATATGAAAATATTATTAAGCATCAAAATCCGCTTCGATTGCAAAATAGCTTTTCTTTTTATTTCTTGTATTATTCATATATCAGTCTAATACTCAACTTATTATTGTTTAATCAAAATAAAAAGTTTTTGTTGCGTCTAGATTGCAGTAGTGCATCTTCTTAAATTAACTGCTTTGAGTTTATGCTGATTTACTCATCCTAGTACACGGAGAGAATTTTCTCTTCTATAAATTGAGAGTATTTACCTTCAAAATCATGGAACAACATGGATTTCAAAATATTTTACTATACTTTTAGTAAAATGTAGCAAAATTTAATTAAATTTTATTGATGATTTATTAAATTTTAGTAAATTTTATCAAAATTATTATGAAATTCTTTGAGCAAATCTTAATGTAACAATAAATTGTAGGAGTATTACAGGAGGTATAAGTACACGAGAGAGAGAAAGAGAGAGAGATCTTTTATCAAGATTGTAATATATTGTTTTCATTTTTGGTGAAAAGAAAATATTATTTAATATAAAAGTAAAAATCTTCTCTGTTCACTAATATATTTTCTATTTAGTGTGTTTGGTTATATTAATAAAATATTATTTTATTTCTATTTTGACTACTGGCCATAAATATTTCTATTATCAAAACTTTTTGTTCACTGTATTCCTGGATGTCCGGAAACTTTGCGATGACAGTATAGATCAGATAAAAATTTAGATATGGTTGTACTAAAGATTGAAAGGCGTAATATTGTATAATATATGTAATTAAAAAATGCACTATATGAATATAAATTAATTGGAATGAGAGATTAGAAGGTGCTGCAGAAGAGAAATCTTGTTAGAATCTAAATGTGATATATGTCCGCATCTGATCATTTTCCTTTAAAATACTTCTCTTACCTGCCTTACATCTTTCGGAGCTTGCTTGCTTGCTTGTAAGTAGATAGCTGATTGATTAAAATGACCGTCGATCTGCTACCGAATCCATGCTGTGCTTCGCCCGTTCTCTCCGTTCAGAAACTGTGTGTACGCTTAGCCGCTAACAGGGAAACTGCATTTCCGCGCAGCCGGCGGTCGAAACGATGAAAACTTTATTACTCGCTACGGACGACGATAAAACGGATCTGGCTGCGGCCTGCAGCACACCGCTCTGCGAAAGATCCGGTAGATTTCCGGATCGCTGCGAATCGATGGAAAGTGAATGCTCGACACTGTGCGCGGGATATCTAATATTTGGATATCATATAGGCTTTTGTCAAGGTAACTGAATGAAGTGGTTGGAAAAGTAAGCGTGGATTATCGAGGGATCCGATTCTCCTCTGTCCGTTTCGGCGCAAAAGTCTTCATAGGTTGTTCCAGCAATCGTAAACTGCTGTGTTTTCATTACAGTAATTTAATTGAAAAATAAACTTCTAATAGATTTTTGATGTGTAACATAAAATACGTATATCGTAAATTCTCTTTAATTAAAAGAAACTTTAACTTGAGATTTGAGATCGCAATAATTAAAAAATATATATACATGAAAATCTTAATAACAAAAAATGTTTATATATTATTGAAAATTAGGGCTTGAGCTAAGTTTCCTCTAGAAAAAATTGATTTCTTTATAAAAAAATATTGCAATTTTTAGACCGTTTTAGTCTTGAATTTTTTCGAAATCCTTACTAGTGAAAAATTTTTATTATTGAAAGGATGATGAATAAAATAGACCGATTGGAAGGTTTTCGAAGTAGCAAATAAAAATGGTATGTTTTTTGTAGCTTTCGATCTGCTGAATTCCATTCTAATCTTTAAAAAATTTTAATTTGTCGGGAAAATATTAAAATTACTATATATGAAGATATTAAATATCTATAATAAATAAATACCATAAGTTATTATTGTTTAATTTTATAAATGTCATAATTTTCGTGATTTTCTAGTAATAAAATATGATAATGTTCTCAATAATTCATGTTTGGTTGATAAAATGAAAAAGTTATCAATATTTAAAAATAAGGACATTATCGATAGAAACTATTTTAAATCATGATTGCGGCACTTGAGCATTGTTATTGCTTACATCTTTCAAGGATTTTTTCCTAGAGTATTTTGTACTCTATTGTAGTATTTTACTACTGAAATAATTATAAGATTTTCACAAAAAACATTTTTAAGAATCAATCTTTATTCGGTTCGCTTTTTGGACCAAATAAAGTCTTCTTCACTTATTAATTTATATTGTTCAAACATCTGCAGATTTTCACTTAATATTATTTATTTTATTATATTTTTTTTACCTTTTCATTAACATATTCTCATAATAACTCCTTATATATTTTTATATATTTAGCTAATTTTAATAAGTTCTCGACAAATTAAAATTTTTTAAAGAAGATTCAACAGCTCAAAAATTAAAAAAAAAACATACTGTTTTTACCTGCCATTCCTGAGGTCAAAATCGATCTATTTTACTCATCATCCTTAGGTCTTATATTTAAGTTTGTTTGAAGGAAAATTTATAATAATTCTAAATTGATTAAAAATGCAAGCAATTTGTAGAATTCTTAGATCTGGCTTTATACATTTCTGGGTTTCTTTCTTTCTTTCGACAAATGGCTTATGTATACATGAGAATATAATCGGCTGCATAAAACGTAAAATGTTCTAATAAGGAGTATTTTGGCATGAAACATATATGATTTAAAAAAGGAATGAAGAGGAAACATATTGCGTAATTCCCTCAAAGGAAAAATTTCAATATTGCTTGCGAATCGGAATATATTTATTATAAATGATATATATATGTCGAGAACGAAGTGCATCGGCATTTCCTCGATTTCCCTTTTCCATTTTTCCATTTTACGAAATACGAATTGTATTTTTGCTCTATCTCGAACGTTTTTTTCTTCCGTTCTTTTTTTATTTTTGGTAGATTGATTCACACAGATTACAACGTGTGTATAACATAAATATAATCTCTTGTAAAATAATATTATTTTCTATATATTCTAATAATCAGGCTACATGCAGCATATTTTCGAGAGCGTATTTAATGCGTCGTATCTAGCGGCAAAAATATATTTATAATGCAGATTATAAATAAAATATACACGCACATAAAGTTAAAATATACATGTATATTAATTAAATGTATTTATTATTTTAGTACGCAAAATAAATATCTGTCAAATTAACCAGTGCCATTTTTTTAACTTTTTCCGATCGCGATACTATAGTGATCAATTATTAGAGATTTTTCCATGGAATATTTCCTAAAATGCTCACGAGACACAGCGCCATGTAAACCGTAGGGAACGCTACTCGTTTATGAGACACGACACGACATGAAAGATCGAGTGCAATTTAGAATTATAAACCGAAACATGAAACATGAAACCAACCATGTCACGGCAGGCACATAATATTTGAATATCGTACAAATGACTTGCACATTGCTCGGATAATCGAAATACTCGAGCGAAATCGTTCTGTATGTAGTCTCTGCGCGGATTACTATTCACAGCAGCCAGGGATTTTCGTTCTCTATTTCAGCCCGCAATAAACCGAACGAGCTTCCATCGACCAGATTTTTTCGATTGGTAAATGGTGAGAGTGGAAATGGGATCGTGAAACATTGCCCCAAATATCGGCAATTATAGTATAAAAGTTTCGAACGCTTTAATCTGTTCCTAAAGATTGTTTGTTGAAGATACGTCACAATGATATAATTAATGCGTAGTAATTAAGCGAGTTATTGAATTATTTATAATAGCTTACTCAAAAAGAAATCGGGTAATAAAGTAAATAATTACTACATTCAGAGAAAAAAAAATCGCAGCAGCTATAAATTTATGGAAAATATATTGCACCTCAACTGCGTATTACAAAGTTGTAATAAAAACAATAAAAAGTTATATGATCTAACAAAATACAGTAATATTAACTATTTATAGTATAATTGTTGTATAAACTATAGAAAAATAGTGATCCAAATGTAGCAAAAATTGAATTGACTAAATTTGAACTCGGAATTTTTCGTTCTTATTCCTAGCTTCTGTTCTACTTACAATTAGAGCCCTGCATCACTGCTCTGTTGCTGTCATAGTTATTCCGATCGTATATTAATCGGCCGTACGTAAATTGGAAGTATGTAGTTGCCACAGCTGGCACAACTTATATGTAATAAAGTCTATATAACTATGTAATTATAGTTGAGCTATTTTTTTATTATAAATTAATAGTTGAGCTATTTTTTTATTATAAATTAATAGTTGCACAAATATTGTTGCCGTGGTGATAGAAGCCATTTTACAGTTATTGCAATTAAAACTTTAGTTACAATAACTGTAAAATAGTTGAAATATGTACATTAATTCTGCATATAAAACATAGCTGTCATTTTTATAGTTGCTATCACTATGAATTTTTCTGTGATTTGTTGATGAAATTATTTTACCAAATTAATTATTTTTAGTAATTATCATTTAAGTTTGATTATTATCAGGCTTTTAGAGTGTATTTCTTATATGTATTTGTTTTATGAAAATGTCTGAAAATGTATCTGTCTTTATCTTCCGATCCCGTAATAATATATCTGAGAAGAAGTCTCGTTATTTTTCTATCCGATGGTTTTTGATACATCGGATATTGTTGACGACTCGCAATGAGAAGCGAGTCAAAGGGAGCTTTCCGGTATCCCCAGCAGGAGAAAAAGTTTCCTCACGAAGCTCTCCTCGTCTCGCTACAACAGTTTCTTCTTCCACGCCTGATTTTCTTTTCCCTGTCTACGCCACTTCGCGGTCCTTTGACATTCAATTCGAACTTTTAAACTTTCGAAGATCTGAAAACGTTAAGTTTTCTCCCGTTTTTTTTTTTTGTATCGCGCTGCCATGACCGAGGAAACAAGATGAGAATGGTAGGCCCACGGGGAAATGCCTATCGTGGATGGAATGATAAAAGATAAAGGTCTGATAAAAGAGATAAAATGTATTGTGCCAATATCACGTAACGTGTATAACGTTGCAGAAAATAGTACTTATGCGAAATATAGGCAGGAAAAAATTCGCATTAAATTTCCGCGCTTTTCGCAGATGATAAAGATAGTACGGTGTATAAACAATATGCCATTTATGAGTTTCCGAGAGATAAATGTCGTCTTCAACCAACTATGCGCTCCTGGCGAACATGTTTCGTTGTTACGATTTTCATATCCTACAAAGAACATTTTGCGAATGTGTTCCCGCATGAAGCGGGGAATGAATCCAGCTAATGTGTTTTTACCGACTATGACGCACTCCGACCTCCTGCGTCATGTGAGGTTGATGTGCTCTCACATTAATTTGCTCCAGATGAGAGGAAGATATTCCTCTCCAGAGGCGAGAACAAATATGTAGCCCGGATATTAAGAATTCCTGGCGAGAGTTATGAAAACCAGTTTCATATCCTATGTCTAGTGTCACAAAATTCTCTCACTGATTTCTTTCTGAAAAAATATAAAATGACTCGATAAACGTATAAAAAACATACATTTGTATTCATTTCTGTTATAATTATCGTGAAATTATTATTGAACGAGTAAGGTACCTGAACCGAATAAGGCGCAGTACTAAATAAGGTCCATTTTGAATTTATCACTTAAAAACGCGCTTTACGTCTAGAGTATTTGTTTAAAAGATGTCATAGAAAGTAGTAAGGAGAAGCTAGAGAATTGGAATGGCAGCAACGCGTCTGTTTAGTGCAACACAAATTTGTGACAAAGTGGGCATATGAACTGTTTTGATAAAAATTCGTAGTCAAGTTTATTAAGCATACGTTATTTTATGGTTTATTATAACATTGCAATATTATTCAACTTTCTTAATATAGAAAATAACAAGATATACATCGATTTTTTGGAATAAGTATATTTTTTAGAAACTATGGACTCAATAAATAAGACTCACTCATATGACCATTGTTATTTATTTGTCATTTGTGAGGCTTGAACAATAATGACTTTCAATGTTAACTTTTGAAAAGTTAAAATTGCACACCCAAACTGGGCTAGAAATTTCTAAAGATTATAAGATTAATTAAAGATAAAATTAAACATAATTGTGATGTTTAACAGTAGAGTAATCCTGAAAGATTACATTATTGTGATTAATAATTATTTTAAAATTGATTTAGAAGATAATGCTTAATTCCTTAGTTATTTTCAATTTATTTTTGATTCAGGCTTTATTATATTTATGTAATATAATAATGCTCTATATCAGAGGTTAAAAAATTTTTTTTATTTACAAGGTTTCTATATGAAAAAGGTATTTCATTTTTGTGAGTGATTGAAATAAAAATTTTATTCTCACTTTGTTATTTCAATATCTCTATAAATCATTTACTTATTTCAACATCCCTATAAATAGAATAAAAATAAATAAAATAAATTAGTTGGACAAAACTTATTTGGCTCAGGTACCTTAACCCTTAAACACATAAGTGGGTCTGGGAGACCTTCCCGAAAAAACTTTATTTTTGTGCCATTTTTTTTTTGTTGAGCAATGAAGTTAGTCAATCATATCGATCGATAGGGGAGACTTCAAACTTTTTTTCCACCTAGCCCGAATCTTCTTTCTCATTCCGTCTTCACACAGCAAGCGATCGAATTTTAGGAGAATTTTCAGCAGTGTGTTTAAGGGTTAAAAATAGTTTAATTTTCACACGGAAAGAACGGTTTTGTTAAAGTTCCTAAAAATTTCTCTGGATATGAATCTGAAAATAATTTTGTTGGACCATTAAAATAATTATGAAGGATAATGGATAGTGCTGCAAAATGACATTCCAGCAACCAGTTTGTGCGTCCTACATAATTATTACGATGGTTCGACGAAATTATTTTCAGATTTGTATCTAAATAAATTTTTAGATCCTTTAGCAAAATCGTTCTTTCCGTTCATTCTTAAAATATTTCTTTTTGTTGCGTAAATCTCTTCTATATTTGATCAACTTATATTTCGAGGAAAATATCTTTGCTCACTCGAAATATACGCTTCTATGGATCTTTGAAGAGCGAAGAGTCGATTTGTTCGCTTTCAACGAAGTTTACAGGATAGTTTGCCTCGCTTACTGTACCTATTTTTTTCTTCCCAATGGATCCGAACGTTATCGTTCTTCAGAGTGCGCCTCTCCGAGCGTACTCATCCCCAGGCGAATTTAATATTACAAAACGGAATTGCAGACGGTGCACCGGAAGTCGACCGACCCAAGAGGGTTGTCCCCGATGCACCATCGTCTCTATTCCTTCTGCAACCCGGATGATGCACCGGTGTCGGGGATTTGCAGTCGCAGCTGATGCTGCCGTTGCCTCTGTCGCTGCCGCGCGCGGCGGCATATGAGACTCTGTATGACTCGCTAAAAAATGCAAAGTGCAACGCGTCGTCCTCCGAATATAACGCGATCTGTCCGAAAGAAAACAATCCGTTACGATGCGAAATTATGCAGAGATATGGTTTAGCGAAAATATAGATATTAAACCATCGTGCTGGGAGAAGCCCCTGTACTTTCTGAGAACCATTTTATAAAATATCTGCAATGTAGATCCGTCGAGACGGAGGTAAAATTTGTTTAACTTTTCGCGGGAGAAGTTTTGTAATCGATCCTTCAATAAGTAAAACTGTAGAGATAGATGGACTATATAAATGTTTTTGTTATTTTTACATTGATATCATAGAATATTTAACGCTACGTTTTTACATACTTTTTCCTTTGGTTTAATTGAAATGTTTTATATATTTTATATAATAAATATTTTATATATTTTTTTAATATACATATATTTTAATGTGTGTGCAAATACATCATAATATAATACTTTACTATAATTAAGCGCATTTATATGCTACTTATCGTCTCAGTCTTACTTT